>LPNX010650364.1:410094-439094 GCA_001517045.1 Pseudotsuga menziesii
ATTTTATGTTCTCTTTTATTATTATTATTATTATTATTATTATTATTATTATTATTAGTCATGAAGGCCATGATTCAGGCTTGATAACCCGATATGAATCATGTCAGTCACCAATCCACATGACAGTAAAATGAACCGGCTCGTGATGAGACCTTTCACCCCTCAGAGTTTTATGTCCAAGGGTCATTGCCCAGGCTTGGTAACCGGAGACGACAATGTCACTGGATGTAAATTTATGATCCTAAACAGATCGGCTCATCACGAGACCTTCTGTCCTTCAGACGGTTTTTTCACATATTTCAGTCCATCTTGTCCAGAACGTAATTATTGTTAATCCCAAGTGAGATTGTCTTAGCAGATAGGGAGGCAAATCTGTTTTTCTTTATGAAAAAGGGATGGCGTAAGAGGTTTAAAAAAAAATGACTTTACCAATACTGCCTTAATCTCTTTAGACAAATTTTTGCAGAGACTAATATAATTAATTAATATTAATGTATTTTACAAGTTGCTGGTAATATTCTGAACAATGAAAATACCATTCTCTGTTCCAGAAGTAAAACAGAATGACGATTCTCAGGATAGCAATGCCTTTGTGCATGATTTCCAGATGAATTACAGAACTTAAAAATGGTTACCAGTTTGATGTTTGATGGATCTGACAGGCTCAAAACACAAAAACAAAACAACAAATAAATATGAAAAAAAAAACACAGACAAAAAAAACAAAAGAAATGAAATCATTCAAGCAATCACACCACACCGGTATCTACAAAAGTTTACTTTCAGCAAGTTACTGAAAGTAAGTTTTCAGAATTTCACCATTCACTGGATAAGTTCAGAATCACCCTCCAGCGTTTGCTTATTAACAATAACTAAGACCAAATGTAAATCAAAGTTCTTCAATTATACAACTAACTTAAAGAAAAGTTAGTGATGATAGTGCTATCTTTAATAAATCGTGAGAAATTTAATTTAACAAGGTCTTTATTAGAAAGAAAGAAAGAAGACTTCTACAAGTTCAACTAACGTTTTGCAGTCATGAGATCAAAAGTTTTCATTCAAAACATTCTATATCAAAGTTATATAATTTTACAATTAAGAATATGACTGAGACATGAATGTTTTAGAAATAAAAATAAAAAACAAAAAATGAGAGAGGGTAAAGAATAATCCTTGTATACGTTCGTGGCCGTCTCATTTTCAGCTTTAATACTTCTATTATCTTCATACCTGCATTTATTGAAGAGAAACAAACATAAATTGATCTAAACTATAAACCTAATCTAAACTAATAAAATAAAATATATACAGACTAAGTAAAAGTATATTTCCAATGAAGCCATTCACGTAACTTGAGACCTGCCAGAGAAAACAAGTCATGTATCAGCATTAGAAATGGGAATAATTCAAAATGAAGAAAACAAACTAAATCAAATTTCGTATGTACAAAGCACAAAGGATGACACGGAAACCTTTTAATAAATGATTCTTCCCACCATGCATAAATCAGATCATAAAAATGAAGTCGGAAGGATATAGATTTCTCATGAGAACCACGACTAAAAAGACACTTGTCAGAAGTATGATTCAAAATCCGTGAAAAAGAATCAATAAAAAATGTATCTTTTAATGTAATATCATCATGAATAAATTCAAAAAGAGCAAAATGACATTTGGGTATTATTTGGAGATCAAATACGTCATTGTGTCTTTTAACATGAAGATTAAAATTGATGACATTATCTTCAGATATGTATATCATGTTGTACTGAAGAAAATTAATTTTCCATTGTGCATTACAGATTGAATCATAATCCTTACTGACTAAAGATAAAATGGATGAACATGCATGAGTCTGATAAGTAATGATAGTAGAAAAATTATGATCTTCTTCATGACAAATTTGAAATAAATCAGAACGAATCTCAAAATATCCTTCATTTTCAAAAAATATATTTCCTTGTATCCTATCAAAATCTTACCATAATGAAGAATTCTTTAGAAAATCATTAACATGTAAATGTAGTCTATGATCAGCAAAAACATCAGGATACAAAGAATAGTAAGAGTCAGAGTATAAAAAGGTAAATGCTTCTCTATTGCAATGATTTGTTTCATTGTCTGCTTTAATAGAAGCATCATTAACAAAACTCTGATCTAATGAATTTTGTGAAGAAATGAAAGGAACTAACTCGTCATGAAAGGAAGATGATGAAATGATATCACCACTAGCACATTCAGAAGAATTAAGAATTTTTGGTTTATCTTCCATTGTCTTGTGAACAACAAGAGTTTCGAAATTATCGTTTAATGTAAGAGTTGAATCATCATCCCTTTTATCTTGTTCTTGAATTTGCATATCATGAAATTCTATGATTTGTCCATTTTCAACAATTTCATTTTCAACAATGGAATTAGGCAAAATAGATTCGATATCAACTTGAATGGATGAACTAACATGCATGCTATCTATTGCAGATTTTTCATTCTTTTCCAAATCATGAAAAGAGAGAGAGACAAGCCAAAGAAACCAATTCATTTTGTCCCTTTCGGAAAGCTGATATTCTTCCCGAAACCTGCAACATATTACCATAAATCTGGAAAAGAAATTATCAAGAGATTCATCTTTATATCTACGAAGATTTCCTATCTCAATTTCAAGTTTCTTACAGCTATAATCCTCATGATCATTAAGAAATAATTTCGTGAAATGTTCCCATGAATGAATAGATTTTGGTGGCAAGAATGCAAACCAAATCAGAATTCTTCCTGTGAAAGTAGCTGCAAAAAGTCTGCATTTCTCAACCTCATCAAATAGATCTTCACAAAACAAATTAAAATCGGAAAGATGATGAGAGGCAGACTTCTTATCTTCTCCATTGAAGCTTAGTCTTCGCAATAAATTAGACATATCTGGAGAAAAACTTTCACTAGATGTATGAAAGCTGAAAGCATGATTTAACATAATGATATCAGCTATTTCATAGTAAAAATAAATGAAATAAAAAATCAAACAACTCAAAAATGGCCTTCTTCCTGATCTGCCCTCCTTCTAGCGCCATTGTTGATGGGCGTATTTGACTAAGCCCGCAACGGGGGAAAACGACCCAGTCCAGGACCCTTAGAACAGGCTCCAAGCTGTTTGGAATAGTCCCTCCCGACAGGTTTAAAGGCTCTGTTGGCCTAGGATCCTAGAAGACTAATGATTACAATTAGTGCTACTGATAGTTAGTGTCAATCCTATACTTATAATTACAAAGATTAACCCAAGTTATATATTACAAGTTAAGTAAAATCATTCAAAACAATTAACTCTGAATACATAAATAAAACATAAATCTGGACAAGATTCGTATGCTACAAAGTCATGTTATATTTATATACAGGTATACAGTAATTACATAGAAGGATAAACTGAATGTATTTAATGAAAAGGATCTAACTCAACAAAGTTCTTCGGATAGTACAAAAAGCAGAAACTGAAAAAAATATAATTCTGATCTAATAACTATCCTGATCAGGAGCAAAAATTAATTTAACCTGTAACCAACTGATGTTGATAAAGGCACTGCATGTAAACATTTGCTGATATTTAAAGAAATTCAAATATTGCAAATCATACAAGCATCATTACACATTATGTAACAATAATATCAATAATTAAATACAAAACATGACATACCAACACAGTTAAAAACAGGAACAGCCGATACCTGATAAATTATATTCACACAATTCATCAAGGAAATTATAACAAACATCATAATATAGGAAAGCAAATATCAAAACTGAGAGATATTATAAGCCACATAAAAAGTATTAAAACTGTAAATGCATGTACCATATCACCAGTTCAAACATTGTAACAACTGACAGATAACTTCCTAGAGGCACAGGTAGAATGAACCAGCAGTTTTGTTCTTGCTTCCCCAGAGTATCGACCTCAGCTGAAAAGAAAGAATCGTTCCCACCTCTCAGCAATCAGGCATTTAGATCTGAGAGAGCAATCTCTCAGTCCCGTCCTTTTTTTCAATCCAATTTCCCAGGTTTAAATAGACAGATATCATAAGAAAATCCAATTTAAGCTTTGCACTGGCAAATTCCTGGAAAGAACCGCTCCTCTGTCGGCCGCAACTGTAAAAATCGGGTTCAGAGAACCCCAAAAATCTCTCAAAATCCCTCACTTTCTGGCGAAATATACCTGACTAGAACTAAATGGGTCTGTTCTGAAGAAAACCCATGTGCCATATTTTTAAGATTCTCCTCCATTTGCTCACAATAAATCTCGGAAAATCGCCTGTCAATTAGCTACGCGATTTCTGCAACTGGTAACAATCCTGGCAGTTTGTTCCTTTTCTGGAGTGAAGCTAATCGCCTTGAATCTCTACAACCACCTTCTATCTGGCTTATTCATCACAGCAAACCTGATCTTCAAGAGATAACGTAACCATTTATTCCTTATTTTATGAATCTCTGCGGGACTGGTATGAGTGGAAACACCGGCCTTCGAAATAGCAAACGCAAATGACGGTAGAAAATCCAGGGCTTAAACATGATGGACAGCTCAAGTATCAGTGTCATAATAGCACACTGACTTCGCGATATGTGAGAGAAGATACAGGCTGCGCCAAAAATCATTCCGGTGATAGCCACAATATATGCATTCATATCATAGATTCGGCATATGTTGTAAAGGTGGCGGAAGTTATAATATAACCACAAAATTTGCACTTGAACCTTTGAACAACGACCATATGGAATTCAATCAAGATCAACAATAGCTCACAAACTTAGGATAAGGAGCATGAGACATAAGTCTAGGCTCCGTCGAATTTATAAACATTAAACCTTTGACAACTATTGCTTGAACAATCATATGAAAACCATAATTAATAAGACCTTGCAAATCATCGTGGTAACGAAATCAATACAATGAACCCCTAATATTTTGGTATAATATACATGACTAGGGTTACAAAGTATGAACAAAAATCATTAAGAGTCATGCTTTAAAACCTTCAACACAATAACTTTAACATAATGGTCTCATTAATCCAATAGAGTTTGCAAAGTTCATTGTTAAAATTGAATTTCAACAAATCAGTAGCTCAATAGAAACCACCATATCAGTAGCTAAAAGTTCATTAAATTTGTCCTTGTAAATTTAACCATTTCATCAAACAAAATGGAATTTTGCTTGATGAAATAATGATTTTTACAAGGCTGTTGAGCAGGGGCACAATAGGACTGAAAGCATCCAGAATGAATGCTAAAGAAAATCTCACTGAAATATTTCTTGGTATAGGAGTAATGGGCATATCTAGAGCTAACTGGTACTGACTTCCAACTAGTTTGAATTGGCTTATTCTTCCTTTTTTTGGATGGAGAAGACATAGGGTATGAAGGTGTTCATTCATAAGTGTGCATAGGTGGTTCTAGAGGCAATTCAACCCTGAGAAAATGGAGTGGGTATGATTCTTAGTTTCCAAAGTATGAATTCCCAAGACTATTTCTACCTAGTAGGTCAAAGGCATAGATTTAAAAGGTAAGTCCCACCAAAGGAGTTTAAGGTCCAAGGTGGAAACCAAAGTGAGAAGGTCTCAACAAAGAGTGTAAGTAAGATTTAGTGTTTGATTTTCCAAGGCTGTTCCAACCCAAGACGTGACAGGCATAGTTTCCAAAGGACGTGACAGGCATAGTTTCCAAAGGAGTTTAAGGCCGTTCTCAACCCAAGGAGTGAATTCATGAGTCTTCCAAGTAGTAGGTGCATTCATTCATTATATATATAATGTTATCCACCACTCTTCGACTTTTAAAAATAGGTGCAAGTAAGCATTGTCCATAAGAAATGCTCCATCGGTTCCATGATTGCCTCCTGGCATAGAGTTCTTGGCATTATTAATGGGATTGAGTACATCGACAAGTGGCATTGACAAGCATTGATATCCAAGTGAAGTAACCCAGCAAAGTAGCCAAGTGAAGTAGCCCTACCCAGCCAATGAACCCATCCTGCTATACAAAACCTTCATGTAAGAGACCCTACGGGCTCTTTCAGTTGAAAACAATCCTACAACAATAGTTTTACACCTGCATTATACCATTTACACATAGCCTTTACCGCCCGCAAACACACACATCAACCTAGAACCTTTACGTGAAAGGAATAAATAAAGATGAGGATACCACCTAGGAAACATATTCCTAGTTTTTCAGGCTGTCACCAATTAGGATTGAGCTATTATATTGCTTCTTGAGCCCCTCCTTTAGAATATTTTACTTTTACCTTTGACTTTCCTACCTTTAGCATGTGGGGGTTTTCATTGGGTGGCCCCCGTCCCAGAGGTGTGGGATTAATAATATTTTCATTTCACTTAGGGTGGTTAGTTCTTCACGTGCTACCACCCCTTAGAGAGAAAATGATCAAGGAGAAGCAACTAACTGCTGATCGATTGAGCGCTACCTATTCGTCTTGATTTTGCTTACCTCCTAAGATCTTATATCTCTATACCTACTCTAGCTTACCTTGCTTTCCAAACCAACCTTACCCATACTTTAACTTATTTCCTTCACCCACCGCGAATAGCTTTCGCTCCTCTATTTAACAGAGTGGCTCATATCCTCACTCCTCACCTGCCTCGCCTAAGCCTGCTGCCCTTTGCCTCCTTATTGGATGGATGGATGAAAGTAATAACCTGACATCTGCTTCATTCATCAATTTTTCTCCAGAAAAAAGAGAGTTATTCAACCTAGATAAGCAGGAATACCCTTCTAAACCCCCATAAGCTAGCTTTTCTTTATTAAAACACGGTTTGCAAATCTCTTTGGATCAACCAGAAAAAACCCCAATAGCATTTTATTCAAATTCCATGTGTCGAGTTTATATATGATTGGGACTTTACCTGCTAAATAGTATGGAGATTCCAGTAAGCATCATGCCAAATCCCCCTAGGATTAGAATATATAACTCTGTTTTATTTTATTCCACTTTAGCCAGTATGAGTTTCCCTGAGACTATCAGCTTTATTGGAGACTCTAGCAACCACAGAATGCCTCGCCTTATTGTTCCATTTTGTATCCAGTCGAGTACGTTGTGACCTATTTCTTATATCTCCAGTTCCACACTTGGTTCCTTTATTGGTATCCAATGAAATAAATTTGGAAAGTTATCCATGGTTGTCCTTAATAATCCCATATTAGTAAGTATTTCATCCAGCACATACGTCCTCCATAAGAATGGTATACCTTTATATTGTCCCCATCCTTGGATGGATTGAAGGAAGGACCAAGAATTATATACGATTATTCCATGTTTTAGGTTCATACAACTTTCAGAAATAGCCCCCACATAACCGGAGCCAGTATTCTATGAGGGTTGAGAGAAAGAAAATAAAGTCAGTATTCTGTGAAGGGCCAGAGCAAAGAACCAGAATCCTTCAATGAATGTCTCTTCAAATGAGAGGTTGCCTTCGCCACTCTTAAAGCTACGCCACTACCTTCGAATAAGTCTTCCAGCTACACCCCTTTGCCACTCTTATAGGTATGCCCTTTCTCTTTGTGATGATTTTCTCTGGAGAAACGTTGTCGCGACAAATAACTTGAGTTACCGCGCATCACAACCTTATGTTTTCCCTTTTTTACTTTTTCAAAACTTGCGACTTGATTTTCTTGTGGCAGAATTTACCGCACGAAGAAATTACTATGCAATAGAATTACTGTGCTAGAGTTACTACGCTGCAATAGAGTAATTGAGATGGACTCTTCATATATGAAGGAATTTTACTTTGGCTTCAACAGGATTTCACTGAGACATGAATTTGGTTGCGACCAACTCATGTGCGAACAAGTTTTCACTTTCGTGCAATAAATTTATATTTCCTAGTCTAAGGACTTAGGAATATGAAAAGAACTTTTTACTGTGATAACTTATGATTAAGTGCCACACAACTATATTGCGAATCACTCACAATATCATATAAGAAAATAATAAACAAGATTTGTGTCAAACCTTTGCGCCTAAAACTAGGAACTTTTACACAGCGAAATAATTATGGATTCTTGATGTCTTTCACTCACAGTAAATGTAAACAACATTCACTCAAGTAAATATGGAGAAGATGTGCAGCTATCTAAAAAATTCATTCAACCATAAACTTAAGGATTTGTTTTTCATGTGACGGCATAACAAAACTTACAGCCATACAAACTAGGTAGAAACACAGAAGCTTGAGCTTCAAACTCTCCAATGAGTTTTCCTCCTTCTTCTTCTTCGCACTTCTATTCTATGTTGCTTGTGTGTCTCTTATTTTTCTCTCTATGTATATTTAGATTTACAATTTCATCCTTTATATAGAAAATTTCTGCCGACTAATTGAATTATCATTTAAAGACTGCAATTACTCTCTACCTAGAAACTTAGCTTCAACAACTAAATTCTACTGTCTTATATGCGAGAAATATGAACTCTTTATCTTGTGAGACTCTCTGGAATTTTATGACCTGCTATAGACTCTAGCATAGTCGGCTGATTGGATTATGGATCAGTGAGTAATTAATATTTCCAACACTCCCCCTTAATTATGAGCAGATCGTAATTTAACAAACAAAATATTACAAAATGTTTTTTAGAGTAGAAAACATGCTTTGTTCATGACAGAGTTCATTGTATAGAACTTGTCATTCCCAAATAACTTCGAAGATACTGAAATGTATCCCTTGCCAATGGTTTTGTAAATATGTCTACAAGTTTATCTACAGACCTGCAAAGTTCTAAACAAATTTCTTTGTTATTCACCAGCTGTCTTATGAAATGATACCTTGTGTCAATGTGTTTGGTTTTCTTGTGAAGCACATGATTCTTCGACAAGGCAATCGCTGAGTTGTTGTCACGAAAAATGGTTGTTGGTTCTTTCTAGTTCTGTGACATATCTTTTAACATTCTTCTCATCCAAACAGCTTGACATCCAGCGCATGTAGCTGCGACATAATCTGCTTCTGCTAAAGATAGAGTTACTATGGGTTGTTTCTTCGAAGCCCAGGAAACAACACCTGTACCAAAATGAAATGTGTACCCAGATGTGTTTTTCCTGTCATCTATGCTACCTTCATTGTCACTGTCAGTATATGCTATGAGTTTGAAATTTTATGAATCTGAATACATTATTCCAAGATCTTTTGTACCACTTACACACCTCAGAATTGTTTTACCTGATTTCCAATGTGAGTCTTTTGGTGACTCCATGAATCTTGAGATCAGACTTACTCCATAAATAATGTTGGGTCTTGTCGTTGTTAAATACATAAGGCTTCCAACAATCCTTTTAAACAACATAGGATCTACAGTTGATCGATCATCATCTTTGCTCAATTTTAAACCTGTTATTACTGGTGTTGGTGATGCCTTGCAATTTGACATATTAAATATTTTTAAAACTATTTTTGCATACTGGGACTATGGTATGAAAATACCACTTTCAGATTGTTGGACTTCAATTCCCAGAAAGAACTTCATGAGCCCCAAATCAGTCATTTCAAATTCACTTTCGATGATCGTTCTAAATTCTTTTATGCCAAAATCACCAGTAAATATTAAATCATCCACATATAGGGAAACAATTAACATGTTACCTTTCTCATTCACTTTGGTGTACAATGTTGGCTCACTTTCACTTTTGTGAAATCCATTCTCAATGAGATAGGAATCAATGCGACTGTACCAAGCTCTTGGAGCTTGCTTTAAGCCATAGAGTTCCTTTTTCAACCTGTACACTTTATGCTCTTGAACTGGAATTTCATAGTCTTGTGGTTGTTCTACATATACTTCTTCATCCAAATAATCATTTAGAAATGTTGACTTAACATCCATTTGATAAACAGGCCATTTTCTTTGTGCAGCAATAGCCAAAACAGTTCTGATTGTATCCATGCATGCAACTGGTGTGAACGTTACATTGAAGTCTATACCAGGTTGTTGTGTGAACCCTCTTGCTACTATTCTTTCCTTGTGATTCTACACATTTACATCAGCATCTTTCTTAGTCTCATAAACCCATTTAGTGTTGACTACATCTTTATCTTTTGGTACATCAAGCAGTTCCCATGTATGGTTTTTCTCAATGCATTCTATTTCTTCATCCATGGCTCATGCCCATACTTCTTCTTAAATAGCTTCTTCAAATGATAGTGGATCATCTATTTGAGAAAATAAGGGAAAGAGAGAGAAGGAATTTGGTGTATCAAATTCATATATCTCACGCAAACTTCTTGTCTTCACTGGATCTGTTGATGTCGAACTGCTTGATAGAGTCTGCTATCCTCTTGGTGTGCTCGTCGGTGTAGCTTGAGCTGCAATTTGTGTTGATGTTCCTTGTGATGAACCATGTCATGGTGTCATGGGAGTCAACGGTGCTATGATCAGTTGATTTACTTGTTGTGTTTGAACCACTTCTTCCGTCATGTCTTCATGCTCGACATTCGACACAATCTTGACATTCTTCTCAATGGTTCCATCCCATGATTCATTCTCAACAAATTGAACATCGAGAATAATGATTACTTTCCTTATGACAGGGTCATACAACTTTCATGCTTTTGTGTCTTCAAAATAACCAACAAAAATACATTTTTGTCCCTTCTTGTCTAATTTCTTTCTTAGCTCATCTGGCACATGAGCATATGCAACACAACCAAAAAAATTTAAATGAGAAACACTATGATTCATACATATGTCCATGCTTCATGAGAAATCTTGTTCTTCATGCACTTTTTCGGACATCGATTCATAATGTATACGGCAGTTGTGACTACTTCACCCCAATATTCATTTGGAAAATGCTTTGCTGCCATCATGTTATGTGCCATTTCCATAATGGTTATGTTCTTTCTCTCTACGATACCATTCTACTGAGGTGTATACCGTGCAATGAATTGCTTCTGTATGCGATGATTTTTGCAGAAATTTATAAATTCATTTGAAACATATTCACCACCTCTATCTATTCTTAGGATTTTTATGCAGTGTCCACTCTGGTTCTCCACGAGTGCCTTGAACTGTTGAAAACAACTAAATGCATCAGATTTATGTTTCATAAAATATACCCATCTTTTTCTTGAGTAGTCATCAATAATAGTAAGAAAACATTTGCAGCCAACAATGGACATTAATGTCTGCATTGGACCACAAATATCAGAGTGCACGATCCCAAGTGCTATGCCCGCTCTGTATGACTTTCCAACCGGAAACGTATATCTATGCCGCTTTCGAAAGATGCAACCTTCACAAAATATGTCTGGTTTATCAATCAATGGAAATCCTTTTACCATATTATTTGTGTGCAACAACTTTAGTCCACCAAAATTCAGATGTCCAAATCTAAAATGCCATTGCCAGGAATCATCCTGAACTTCTGTTTGAAATGCAGCCTGAAAATCAGCGTTGTCTTTTTCTTTCTTGTCGCAGTACATGACTTCTTCTTTACTTTCAGCCTTGAATGTAGCTTTTGTATTTTCTAGAACTATCCTCAATGGAAACACACGATTTCTTGTCATTGTCACTCTTGCTATCAGCTGGTTTCTTGGATGTACATCTTTAATCACACAGTGATTGTCTTCCATGCAAACTCTGTAACCTTTCTGTATCAGCTGTCCAATACTCAGAAAATTATGTTTCAGACATTATACATGGTAAAAAGCAGGCATATACTTATGCTCTCCCTGTTTGGTTAAAATACTAACAGTACCTTTACCCAAAACAGTGTCTTGGACATTATTTCCAAGTGTAACATCAGTTTGAACTGAATTATCCAGATTGGAAAATAAATTTAAATTACTAGTCATATGATTGCTGCAGCCTGAATCTAAATACCATATGTCACATGGAATTTCTTGGATGGTATTTCATTCAATTGGGGATGCGCATGCCATCAACATTGTGCTCGACAAAATTTTGGTGTTCGTCGACTGATTCTGTCTTTGCTTTCCTTGGTCATATTGCTTCTTCCTGCATTCATATGCATAATGACCAAATTTCTTTATAGTAATGACATTGAATCTTTGATTTATCAAACCTGTGACCACTTGGCTAACTTGTGTTCTGATTTCGTCCTCTACAAGCAACATCTGTAGGACTACTACTGCTTCCTCCTCTTAAGAAGTTTCTTCCTCTGTCTCTGAAATTATTTACCCCCCTGCCTCTTCCACAACTTATAGATTACTATGCTGCGAATGCACCTTCCAATGACATTTGAGTTCTGTTGATCCTGTGTTCATGATTGATGAGTGAACCTTGCAGCTCGTCAATAGTAAACGTTGTCATGTCTGTCTGTTCTTCCAAGGGTACAACCAAGTTTTCAAATCTTGGGGGAAGAATTCTGAAAATTTTCTCAACCACCCTTTGGTATGTTATGGTTTCTCCATGATATTTCAGTTGATTTATCAAACCAACAACTCTAGTATAAAATGAGTCTACTGACTCTGAATATTTCATGGAGAGATATTCAAAATATCTTCTCAGAATTTGCAGCTTTGAAGTCTTTACCTTATCCAAACCTTGATAAGTTGTCCCTAATGTGTCCCATGCTTGATTTTCAGTAATTGCTGCTGCTACTCTTGGGAGTATGCTTTCATCCATGACTTGATGTATGTAGAATAGATCTTTTTCATCTTTCTTCCTCTGTTCCCTCAGGACATCTTTCTCAGCTTGTGAGAGATTATTATATGCCGTTTTATCTGCTGGTTTTGCATAACCATTCTAGACAATATCCCAAACATCTTTAGACAATATCCCAAACATCTTGACCTCTAAACAAAGCCTTCATTGTGAGAGACCAATATTCATAATTTTTTCCTGTAAAAATCGAAGTTTGTAAACTCGACATATTTGAACCGGAAGTAGAAGCCATTTTTTTTAATTTTTAACTTTCCTTAGAAAATTACTTTTCCCCTTTTAGGATAAGATTTCTTTCCTAAACTAGATCTAGCTATGATACCAGATCTCGGGAGAAATGTGGCCGCAGAAATTAACTTGAGTTACCATGTAGCACAACCTTATGTTTTTCACTTTTTACTTTTTCAAAACTTGTGACTCAATTTTCTTGCGGCGGAATTTACTGCGCCAAGAAATTACTGTGCAAGAGTTACTGCACTACGACAGAGTTACTGCGAAGGAGTAACTACGATGGACTCTTCCCCTATGAAGGAATTTTACTTTGGATTTGACCGGATTTTACTGCGACATGAATTTGGTTGCGACCAACTCATGTGCGGACAAGTTTTCACTTCCGCGCAATAACTTTATATTTCCTAGTCTAAGGACTTAGGAATATGAAAAACACTTTTTACTGCAATAACCTAGGATTAATTGTGACACAACTATATTGTGAATCACTCACAATATTATATAAGAAAATAATAAACAATATTTGTGTCGAACCTCTACGCATAAAACTATGATCTTGTGCGTAAAACTAGGAACTTTTACACAGTGAAATAATTATGGATTCTTAATGTCTTTCACTCTCAGTAAATGTAAACAACATTCACTTAGGTAAATATGGAGAAGATGCACAGCTATCTAAAACATTCATTCAACCATAAAATTAAGGATTTGTATTTCATGTGATGGCATAACAAAACTTACAGCCATAAATACAAACTTGTTAAAAACACAGAAGCTTGAGCTTCAAACTCTTCAGTGAGTTTTCCTTCTTCTTCTTCTTCGCACTTCTCTTCTCTGTTTCTTGTCTATCTATTCTTTTTCTCTCTATGTATATTCATATTTACAATTTTATTCTTTATATAGAAAATTTTTGCCGACTAACCGACTTATCATTTAAAGAATGCAATTACTCTCTACCTTGAAACTTAGCTTCAACAACTAAATTCTATTGTTGTATATGCTAGAAATCTGAACTCTTCATCTTGTCAGACTCTCTGGCACTTTTTGGCTTGCTACAGACTCTGATAGAGTCGGCTGATTGAATTATGGATCAGCGAGTGATTAATATTTCCAACAGCTTTGTGATGGTGAAATTGTTGTAGCGCAGTCCGTCCCGCTAGGTGATTGATCAATCAAAAGGGTACTAAAAAATAATTCACACATAGGGATAATGAATGGTTGTGTAACTATGTGGCACAGATTGACATAGGACGACTAAACGATTTATAAGCGGCTTGTAGTGGATGAATTATGGATGAGTACACGTGTGTGGATATTGATGGTGTAGCATAGGTTGGGAATAGGTAACACTTGGTCAACTAAATAATGCATGTAGAGAGCATAGATTGTAAAGTGTAGATCGGGTTGGACTGCTATGGTGAACAAAGCAACAATAGTGTTGGGCGGGTACACTGATTGATTAACTGAGTCACACTCTATACCCTTTATCAAGTCTGACCTATTGACCAACCTATGTTTGTCTC
Source organism: Pseudotsuga menziesii (assembly GCA_001517045.1). Classification (NCBI taxonomy): domain Eukaryota; kingdom Viridiplantae; phylum Streptophyta; class Pinopsida; order Pinales; family Pinaceae; genus Pseudotsuga; species Pseudotsuga menziesii. Next base: position 424,510 of record LPNX010650364.1, read on the forward strand.
TATGAGCATATCCCTTATTAAATCTTGTGTGTGCCAGATCGATATTGAACCCTAGCATATAGTAGAGGCTAAGGCTTATAAGGTAGAAAATCCCCTAAGCGGTCTAACATACTCACATTACTTTCAGTGTGATGATGTTACCAATTTGTTGGTCGTGTTCACCCTTTACTATTATGATGTCTACCTCACCTTTATTCTTACCACCCACCCACCTAGAAACCATAGACATGTTTTCCCTAGACCACTTGCATGAATGAAGCATTTAAGCAAGGTACATGACAACTAGAGACACAGGTGGAATAGCTTGGCATAGCTGAGCATGATACCACCTACCCTTACCTCCTACTGATATATGTGTTTACGAACTACCTGTCCACCTTAAGGAACTATATGTTCGCCTTAAATGGGTCTCTTTCTTTATCGACGGATGTGGACCCATATGGGATGTGCTATTGGGAATGAAGTAGACGTGAGATTGATTAGCCCTCAATGCAACCTTCTATTTTTTTTGGATGATGATATTTGTGATGGTTAACTTGAGTTATCACATAATCATAAAAAAAATTCTTTTTACTTTTAGGGTTGTTAAACACTACTTCGGGAAACCCCACCTTTTACTAAGGGAAATATTTGCGGCAGAAATACTTGCTACTGGCTTTTATCATTAGATATATTTTATACTTGACACGCTTCTAGGGGACCATTTTTACTAGAACTTTAATAAAAAATACATTTATTAGTCTAAATACTTATAATATTAAAAACACTTTTCATCGACCCTAAATTGCGGTAAACAAATACACAACTATATTTCTATAGACTCACAATATCATATAACCAAAGTATTAAGGAAAAAATGTGTACAGCACTGTGTGTAGATATAAACTTAAAATTTTACATAGTGAAATATCTGTGGATTCTTGTGTCTTTCACTAAAACATGTATTCAACCATGAACTATGTATTTATATATCTTGTCCCAAAATAACAAAGAACTATAGCCGCAAAAGCTTCATCTCTCAGCAAGTTCCAAAACACAAATCTTGAGCTCTTGAAATCTCCATAGAGTTTTTTCTTCTTTATTATCCTTTCTCCACACACTTACATGCATCTCTCTTTCTTCTCCTCCTCTATGTTTTTCATTTTTGTCACTACAAAAAAAACTGGATTTAGCGTTGAATTTAGCGCCATATTTTAGTGTAATTTTTTCCCAATTATGGTGAACAATCTAGCGCTAAACCTGGCGCTATTGTACATTTTCATAAAACACTATCTATTGCATCTTTTTTTCCATCCTTTTTTGCGCCCAATTTTTTGCATCTTTTGTTACGCCTTTAGTTTCGCCCAATTTTGCAACTTCTATTGCATATTTTTTTGCGTCCTTTGTTACATCCTTGTTTGAACCCAGTTTCACACTCAGTTTTGCATCTTATTTTGCTCCTATTTTTTCATCAAGTCTTGCACCCAATTTTGCACCATGTTTTGCATAAAATTATGTGTCCAATTTTGCATGTAACGTTGCATCTAGGATTGCATCCAGTTTTCGGCCCAATTTCACGTCAAGTTTTGCATCCAATTTTACTTATAATGTTGCATCCCCATTTGCATCTAATTTTGTATCTTTGTTTACATCTTTTTTTGTATCCATGTTTGTGCCGAATGTTTCATCTCATTTTATGTCATATTTTGCATCTAGGTTTGCACCTAGTGTTGCATCCTGGTTGATGTCTTTTTTGCATCTATGTTTGAGCCCAATGTTGCACCTAGTGTTGTGCCTAAGGTTGTGCCTAGTTTTGCAGCCATGTTTGTATCTAATATTGCATCTAGTTTTGTGTCCAATGTTGCATCCCAGCTTGCATTCAATATTACGTCTAGTTTTACATCCAATGTTTTGTCCCATCTTGCATCCAATATTGTGTCTCATTTTAAGTTTTTGTTTGCACCAAGTTTTCCTTCCATTTTTGCACCTGGTGTTACACCTAGTTTTATGTCCATCGATACACCATATTTTGTTCTCAATTTCATGTCTAATTTTATGTCTAGTTAGGAGTCCACTTTTGCATCTACTATTGCATTTAGTTTTGGACCTAGTATTGCATCTAGTTTTGAGTCATTAATTGTGTCTAGTTTTGAGTCTCTTTTTGCATCCAATTTTGCATTGTGTGACATCCATTTTTGTGTCCATAATTGTGTCTGAATTTTGCATCCACTTTTGTGTTTGGTATGACGTCCACTTTTACATCTTGTTTTGCATTTAGTGTTGCATCTAATATTTCATCCATCTTACACTACTACATTTTTTACCTTTATAAATACATTCCAATATCATTAGGCCATGGAGGAATCGAACCACCAACCTCCTGCTTGTAAAACAAGCCCTCTTCCATTGAGCTAGCACCCTTTAAGAATCGGGAAGATGAGCAATATTAACACATATATTTGATCATTTGTAATTCTAATAAAAGACAATAAGATCCAAATACATTCAAGCTTAAAATCCAATTTAATTTTTCAAATACACTAATAAGCACAAAAATATACCGTCTTTTGGAAACAAAATATCGTAAACAATTACGTAATCTATTAAAGTTGTCCGCAAAAGAGTCTTAGAGAACAACATAATGCATTGATGAATACCTAATAACCTAAAATTGATATGGACAAAGAATAAGGGATGTGTTTAAGAAATAGTTGTAGAATCCAATTGAGGATGTGTGTGTTGTTACATAAATTTTGTTATTCATTGATGAGGTAGTTTTGTTCAGCAATGGGATGGTAAGAGAAGAACTCATGAATGGTTACTAGAAGAAGATGCCTACAAAGTAAATAGAGCTACAAACTAAAGATAAACTTAGGGAATATTTCTTAAATCTGCCAAGAATTACATATAACTCCATTATACCTACAATCTACAAAACCTGTACCTACTACAACTTCAAAATCAACCACTATTTATAGAATAGAGACAACACATTCACATCCCAGCTAGAATACACCATACTGTAGTCATGGCCTATTAGGGGAGGGTATGCACATTCAAAAATAAGTTTTATCAACCCCAGAGGAATGATGCCTAAGTGAATAGTCCAAGATCATCCCAAAGAAATGAACACGGTCTACTTTATCAGCAGCAAAATGGAATTATGATGCATTCTTCATGTGCTAACAAATGGAATTAAATTCAAAGGAAATTGTGAAATTATTAGTGATTCCAATATGACTACAACAATAATCCAGTTCAAATGATGGAGAAAAAAAATTTCTTATCTAGATGCAAGGTCCTTGATGGACTTGGAATAATATTGGTGGTAGCAATTCGAATGAAGACTGAGCCAAAGAAGTTCCATGGACCAATGGCCAATAGGTGGGGAGGAAGAGGTTCAGTAAGAAACCACCAACAATCATCATAATAGATGAAGCAAAAACCTAAAAGAAGTGAAAAAACCATCAAGTTGAGATTTAATATAAGAATGTGAAGTTCTTTTTAGGAATGTGGGTCTTCCTAAGTTTCGATATGTCTCATTAGAAATCTGGTAAAAGAGACTTTCAGAAAATAACAAATTCTAATCTCCAGTGTTGTTAATTTTTTCCTTCAAGGTAATTGTAGGGAAATGTATTAGAGAGTTTGAATTAAATTTTAATGTCCTTGATTTAAGTTGTGTGGTGAGCAAAAGAAACTGTAGTAATTATCTGTAAAATCACCTAATTGTGAAAAGAAAAAATAATAATGCCTAGTGAAGTGGTAGAAAAAATAACACTATTTGGTTATTCATATATTCATGTTGCGTCAAGTGGTAGATATAGGAAACATGATCTAGGGGGGCCTACCACATACATGAACGTATAAATGCATTTGGTATGGCCCTAAAAAACATCGAGTACAAGGTGTAATAAAAGCTGGCAAATCCAAGCTATCGATAAAATCCTGATTGCAATTTATGGAGGGAAGATAAGAGCAACTCTCATGAATTAACTCAATGTGCATTTCCAAGACTTTAGATGACCAGGAGAAAGTTACTGAGGACAATAGAAACCATTGTTGTTTATAATATATACTTAACAGTTTGAACATTCATGCATATAGACCTCATGATTCCTAACACATCATCTACAGAACTATTCACTTGCAACAAATCCATTGAAGAAAAGATAGAATACTACATTGCAATGAAATAGATATCATCAACAAATAACATCATGAGGCCACTACTCCATTCATTCTCATCATCAGCAATAACATTTGTACAAGACTTTATATTATTTTAGTGCAAACAAGTTAATACAAGGTTAAAGGCTACAAAATGCAACATAAAGTATCTATTTGGTAATACCAAAAATATACCACTACATTATGAATCCTTATTTTCTAGGGAAAACTATCACATTTTATTACTATATAAATCACAAAAATGGTTTCTATGGGTGTTGTAGCACAAAATACAAAATATAAATCTTACTTTGCTTTGTAAACCAAATCTTAAACTATCCACTAAACATAATGTCCCTTTTAGGAAAACAAATATAGTCTTCCTTTAAGATCTTTTAAAAAACTAAAACTATAATATAAAAAAACACAACTGGAAAATTTTGAAATAAAACTACAAAGGTTAGATCTAGAAACCTCTGGCATACCCTCATTGAAATTTAAAGCGAGAAGTACCCCAAAGTGGATAAGTAATACCTCTTTGGATATAGCATCGACTCATTGGTTTAATTCTCTGTAATGTGGTAGATTTTGAAAGTATTGAATATCTCAACTATCTCCTTAAGACATTATGAAGCCTTTACATTATATACTTGTAATCTCATACATTGGGTTCATGTTTGTTGTTTTCTAGTTGCCAATGCAGTAAAGGCAATATTGTAGTCAAAAAATTGTTTGATACTCAATATTGTGCAGTATTTTGTCAACCCAAACCTCAAAACTTTGGATTGTTTTGGATTGTCTAGATCCTATTTCTTGTGGTCCCCATATTTCTTTATTTTTCTAATTGCTTCCTGTGCACTAACTATACAAGTTTGTGTCTTTTCCTTGATCGGTGTATCTATGTCTGAGACTCATACTTGTGTCCACTTGACTATCTGCAAAATCATTTTTCCTTTGTAGCTCTTTTCATTTTTCAATGGTGTTTGGCCTAAAAGAGCATAATTATTACTACACCTTACACCCAAGTTGGACAATGTGATGGCCTAAAATAGCATAATTATATAATGCTGTATAAATGAAATTGAAAAGTGTTGAAGATGGGTATTGATTCAACACCTTTATGAAGGTGCGTAAATGTAGGGGCCAGTAGTAAAACAAAGAGGGGCTTCACAGTAATGGTGAACAAGGCAAGAGAACAACATCAAGACATTGCAACTGTAGTAAAGCTGTTGGGTACACATTTAAACACATATAAGCACAATTCCTTAATGAATATGTCACCCTCAGTCTTAGACAAAGTTTTCATTTGGAATATAGAAAAACAACAATAAATAATCTTGTTTTCACAATAAATAGTCATAAAAAGAGGTCTCTCACAATAGTCTGAGGCGTGGGATTAGTCACAAAAGAAAAACCCTGTAGCAACTAGCATTATAATCTGGGCAGGTTTCCAATAGGTAAGGATGTTGCAAACCTATATATTTTAGTGTTCCCTGTAGCAACTTCAACATCAATTGGAGACCAAATGATAACCTTAAATGAATTTAGGTTACAACAATAAAAAAACAGTAATTTGAAGACTAAAAAGGATTGTAGCTATGGCAAAAACATGTTTACCCTTGGATGAGTATGATGGTGCTATCATGGAGTTGATTGGGACCGAATTTGTCACTTTATCCTTGTGTTTTCCTCCGCTGTCTCAATGAAGAAAATCTTGGGGATTTTTATATGGTTGTTTAAATGTACAAGGATGAGGTTGAAGAAGCTGTTAGGTTGATGGCATACCTGGGCACAATTCTTGGTGGTCCTGTGGATATAAGAAATAGTGAGGAGACTTATACCAAATTCTGGAAAGAATTATACCCATATCCTGGAGGTGATTTCCTGTAGCAGCGAGTCATCAGTATCCATGAAAGAGGCTGATTTGTATTTTGAGGCCTTACTGTAGCTTGTATTATGGAAGGCGTCACTGTCTCAACACACTTCTGTTAAGTATTTCTAATAATGATGCACTCTAAGAAAGTTCTAGGTATCAAAAAACATTAGATTGGCATATTTTCAGATCTACACAAACATCTGGGTTGAATCAACAAACAATATCCAAATTTGGGCATATTTCGATGCAACACTAATTGAGTCTCAACATCATATGAAGCATTTTGTTATTGCACATCCTAAAGAACTGTAAAAGCACAAATAATGCCACATTATTTCAAATTTGGGCATGATTTCAGACTGTTCATATAGAATGTAAACAAGCAGTGAATTTTAAATTATGGGCATAACTGTGTGTAGAATAGTAGTAAAAAGAATTTATTTCCAAAGCGTTTGTAGTAGGATATTGGACATCCATATCTAAGAGTCTTTACATGCTTGAGCCATCTTCTTGTGAGATGGATACATGCCCCTTTGTAGTATGGGACCCAAACATCCTTGGCATGTTTTCTCACTGCTTTGGTGCCAATCTCATGAGACCACCCCCAAAAAAACCATAAATCAACTTTCAAAATCATAACTGCTACCTATAGAATAACCACCGCATCAAGAAAAATACAAATTATTTGGCACTAGGCATAGTTTGGCATTTTTCCATCATGCTGCATCATTAGTCATAGTGTGAAAAAGTAGCATTTGTGTCTTCTATCACGAGGACCATGGTGCATTCAATAGTCACAATTAAGTCAGGTCCAAGGAACATCAAAGAGTTGTGGATGAGTGAGGTGCATTGAGGAGTTCAACATTGTCAATCATGCATTGTGATAAACAGTGTGAGGATAATTTCCAGCATTTGGTCATATTAACATTGTTAGCAGGAGGGTGAGAATTCATGAGCAACTACTAGAATCTGTCATTTTCTCAAACCAACATTTTCGAGGCATGCTTATCCACTAAATTCTGTTGTGTGATTTCTTGAAATGTTGTAAGTTCTTCTATGTGGTTTCCAAAATTCTTCAGCATGATTTGACAATTTTGGCTACCTATGAGGTCTGTTAAATCCTAATAGTAATAGCTTATCGCATGACATGTTCGACGTTTTTTCTGAGACTTCAATTATAAAGAACATTGGTTGAGTTTTGTTACCTGTAACTCGTTGAACAACTGAATATACTAAGGTAGTAAAGTATAATATACTATAGTATAGATCCTAGACTATATAGCAAATCCAACAAATAGTAAGATGTAGAGCTGTCCCAGATTCACCTCCATTTTGATTGAAAAATAAATAAATACCAAAATCTGAGAGATTTCTAGGAGGCAAAACAGTTCACAATTGGCCTACATTTTGATTGAAATAAACTCTAGAGTCTAGGCATTGCTAGGAGATGGAACATTCTAGGATTGGCATTTTATTACAGTTCTTGGCTCTAAGTTTAGCCAAATCTATCTATGGTATGCTTGTGTACCATAAATGTACCTTAGTCTTGTAGCATGTATGTATCATTGTTTGAATACATTGTAGTGAGGATTATATTTTATATTTTTTTAACATATAATATTCCTACTTTTCCTTTTCTAGCCTCTCATTGACCTCTTTATATTTATCAACCAAATCCCTATGCTTTATTTCCTGCTCTAACAACTGTTCTTTTCCTTATTGCACAATAAGCACTCCAAGCTAGACTTTAGGGGGTAGGCTCGACTATAGACTAAATAGGGGAAAAGTCACAACAATGCTCCTTCATGAGCTGGTATAACTCATGAAACAACCACATTGGCAAGTAATTTGTGCATATGATGTCATTCTAGCAGCTTGGAAACACTACACACTATAAATATCTCCTCGGCCTTGTTATTATCAATCACCAAACTCTTAAAATCTAAATAATACAATTTCAATCTTTTACTCTTCAATGAGACATTGCTCTAAAGGAGATTGGTGCATTCTACAACGTGCTCCATGAGATTCTGATTCAAAATTATATGCAGGTTCCATACATATAACAACAATTACTGAATGGCTTTAATCCTCAATGAAATCTTATAAACTCAAAAGATTTCTGGGAAATTTAATCCTCAAGTACAACAATTACTAACTGGCCTTAATCCTCAATGCAATCTTATAAACCAAGACAATTTCCACCCCTACAGGGTCTAATGCCTATTTACTAGCCAAACCTTGATAGACATTTTGTAATACCATGTTCTAGACAATATAACTTCCTACTTTATATACTAAAAATAGACATTCCATTACCTTGAACAACACATTATACATCATAATCTTCAAGTATACAACAAGGTCAAATATAAAATTCATGGTTAGTTCTCCAAACAAGAATTCTTAATTTGAAAAAAAAAACTAACAATATTTAATACCCCTCCTCCCAAGCTAATGTAATTTGTTGCCTCATTCTAAGTTAGTTTCAAGCATTTCTTCTGCTCTTCAACCAAATAGGATATGGAAGTATGATAGTATTGGTGATCATTCATTAGTCCCGAAGTATACTTTGAAAGTTTGTAGGATTTCTCAATGCAGTATTGATAACACTCTACTGCTGTGTTTTAATTTGGAGTTTGTTCGAGTATCATATCATAGCTTGAAAAAAAGGTTTTTCCATGAAAAAAACTTCATACAACATGTTTATAAACTATAACAAGGAAACAACATTGACAAAGAATTAAATGGTTAATAAACAAACATCCAAACTTATGATATATATTAAAGAGAGTGCATTTTACATGACTGTAACAGCCTGTTGACAGATCTAGAGATGGACATTGTAACACCCAAGTAATATGGCCATGAAATGTGATAACACTTGAGAGAGACTTATAATGATTGCGATCAGAAATATGTTGTATATAGTCGTTGAGAAAAATGTCTATCAAGGTTTAGAGGGAGGCAAGGCAACTTCATGACTCAGTAGGCTACTTCTCAAACGATATTTATCAGTAAGCAGGAAGCTCATTTTAGTAACACTCTACTACTTATTAGGATTGGGTATTAATTATTAATGTATTTCTACTCTAATAAACAAGATGATCAATTTAGTTTTGGAATGAATTTATTTTAATTTGTGTTTGTTGTTCATATTTAAAAACTTTGCAGGTATATTTGGGAGAGTAGTATGTGCACAGGTATTCTTTTATTTCATTGCGGTTTTTCCTTTTTGTTATAATATTGTCCAGCCTCAGCACTGAGATCTATGTTTTCTATTTAGGACCTTACTTTAGATAATTTTTCAAGTATATATGATCTTTCTGAGTCATATCATGCAACTTCTTTGGGTCATATGTGTGTTATGTACTTTCTGGAACACCATGAACATATGTCTTACATGTCAGGGTAAGGAAAACTTCTACATAACTAAATAGTTACAGTGAGAGCCAAGACACTTTTCAGGATCCATCTAAATTTTTATAATCAATTTTATGTGCAGCAACCCTTCCCTTGTAGAACGCTTACTACCAGAGATACATGATTACTAATTTAGAATATTAAGGCTGCAGCCTTATATGCCATCATTGTAAAGGAAGTCATGATCATTTTGATTGGCTTCTGTGGATGGTCTCATATTCCCAGAGAACTAGTGCAAAGAGATGTATTTTGAAGGTGGTTCTTAGCATTGCCAAGATTACTGCTAGTTATGTAGGATGCACCGATTTGTTAAGTGAAATTGAAGTGAAATGATTGAGAGACGTCAATTGACTAATACATTTTCAGATCTTTTCAAAATGATCCAGAATTTTGAAGTCAGAGATAAGCCATCAATTGATATTTGATGGTTTCTCAATTTAGTTGTGTATCTCATCTAACACTTGCAAAAAAAAAATTCTTCTGTTAATAGATGCATTTGAAATTTCTACTTTGTTGTATTTCAGCAATGGAATATCAGTCTATTCATCAGGTTAAATTCCAGCTGCAAGACCTAGGTAATTATGACATAAGAGTATGGACTAAGCCAAATGAAAAATAGTTGTAATTAATGATTCATATTTTTAAGGGCCATCATATTGGTAAAAATAGACCTCTTGTGGGCCTAACAAATTCAAGCCAATTGTAATCCTCTTGGAGCTAGTTAAGAAGCCACCTTGTAGTGCATCTTAGGTCCATGTAAATAAGCCTAACTTGTTGTTGTTGTGTCCATGTAGTTCCAAAATAAATGAGATAGAGAAACTATAGTTCAAATTAGTGCAAGTAGTTCAACCTGGCCCCGAAAGATAAATTCTTTGGAAATTTCAACTTGTAGTTTTCCAATGAGTCAAACAAACAAAACCAAGTAAATGGGTGCTACGTGAGGATCTCCAATTCCCTATAAATAATTACATTCTTCGAGGCCGAACTCAACCAACGTCAACCAAATCCATGAAATGAGATTATATAGGAATGGGATTCTATTAATGGGATGAGGAATGGTTCTGCTCCAATGTGGAAGCGATTAAACGCCTTGATGAGACCAAAAGAGAAAGGCAATGGCCACATATTGCCCGGGGGTAGAGATTTTGGTTTACCTGTAAGGCCCATGCCCTAGAGATTGCAGGAACCTCCTTCCATTCTATCGGTTTAATACCCTACAAGTGCATATATCGCTCGGGTACCAGATCCAATTTGATCCAATCGATCCAAAGTAGTACCACTACAAACAATAGAATAGAAAGTAGATGCAGTACCAAGGTAAGTAGCCGTCATAGAAGCAACACCTATATAAGCATCTGTATAAGCACCCCCATGTTAGAGAACAAGATAGATATGAATATTCTTATGAGAAAGATAGAGACCCAGTAACATATCCATACGCAAATCGAGTACGATTATTTTATCCAGTAGTTGAACCAGTTAACCCAACAGTAGAACCACCAGCAGTAGCTAAGACAAAAGAAGTAGGAGCAATAGGGGTAGCTAAACCAATTCCATTGCTACATTCACCAGGAGCATATCTAGGAGCATTTTTTGTTGATTCAATTATTGGAAAAACAAATATTTGATCCCCTATTTGTAGAACTAATAATGAAGTTCCTATCTACTCCTATTTTGGATAAGAAAGGAACTAATTATACCTCTATGAATAGAGGCATTTCGCAGGGAGTGGTTTTTTATCCCCTCCTGAAGAATGTGGTACTTCACAAATTGGATGTTTTCACCCTCTCTATTTGTAAAAAGAGAAGGCTCCAATATGGATGGTTTGTAGATGACTGCACTATAGGGACTAGGGTGAATTCGAATAGCCTCGCACTCGATATAATAACCTAATTTAGACACTTTATTAAAACTGAGTTGGGTAGACTTTCTTTTTTGGGTTAAATTGATAAAGAAATCTGGCTATATATTAGGGGAAAATTTGTAGGCAATTTCCACCTTAAAAAACAAAAACTTGCATCCATCGCTTGGGTTTAAACACAAACAAACACAAACTTGCATCCATCGCTTGGGTTTAAACACTGATATCTGATATAGGGTTTGATTTCTCTTGCAAGGTTTCAGAGAACCCTCGTGCAACAACCAGTTTTTTCAATTATAGGATTAAGAAGAAAATATCAGCACATATAGGGCAATCGACCCTGCTTGATGCTGGGCAATGTGCTGGGAAAATTTCTTGTGCAGGGTTTCAGAGAACCCTTGTGCAACAACCAGGTTTTGAAATTATAGGATTAAGAAGAAAATATCGGCAGATATTGGGCAATCGACCCTGCTTGATGCTGGGCAATCGACCCTTATTGATGCTGGGCAATGTGGTAGGAAAATTACAATAGTTGCTACGATACTGGGTACATTTTAACATCCTTGCAATCGCTGAATTTAAAATCCCTAGAAAGCTATAATAAGTATACTATATAAGCGAAAAACCCGCGCTCTGCAAAACTATAATGTAAAGAAAGCTAATAGAAGCGAATGTACTCCCACCATAGAAAATAGAAAGAAATATGACTGGTAAAGAAAGATGATAGAAGCTAATGCACTCCCACTATAGAAATTAGAGAAAGAAATATGGGCAGTGGAAATGTATGAGAATCTATAAACATTTACACAAACCCTTGGACAAAAATCCGGCATTGAAACAGGGCATAAGAAGTATATAATTTGATGTGGCAAATGCAAATAACAACAACAACATGCATCGCATACATCAAATAAGGGAAAACAAATGGGGATGAAAAATAGAATGGTGTACCTCAATGGGCCATGCAAGAAATCCCTTGACCTTGGTGAGCACAAGATCTCCGAGCCTCCATTGCTTGGAGGCAGCAGGAGCCTCCATTGTCTACAGGCAGCTATTTTGCCTCCTCATCTTTTACTTTTCGCCAACATTATTTCTTCTAAAATCTAACGAGAATTACTTTATCACTTCATGGTTTTGTTAGCTTTCTCGTTTTTGGTAATTTAGGTTGATTATTTTGATTAAAAGGTATTTGCAAATTGTACAAAATACCGATGGATGTAGTTTTTTTGTTTTTGTTTTAATGCAACACGACAGTCGATAATCAGGTACGTCCGTTATTTAATATCCAATTTTACGTACATACATATATTGGTTTAAATTAGCAATTTCCTTAGGAGGTGCAAAGATACGTCGAAAGGAAAAAAACAAAAAAGTAGAGTAAATGTGATGGAGTGAAAAAACAAAAGAAAAAATTTAAATTTAAATAAGATTGAAAATTTATTAAAAATGTATACACATAAAAAATAGTATAAAGTAATGTTAACTATAACATAATAACTTGGTATATATCGTACAAGTTAATCTTAAAGTACTTTAAAATATCAATGTCAAGGTATATCATAAGTTAGATTCATGGAAATCATTAGGAAGCAATTAATTTAAAGGATATAAAAAGTTGTGTACACATATGTAATCAATATTAATATTGAAATTAACATACTGAGGAACTGAATTTGAACCAAATAGATATTCGTATTAGTTTTTTTGGATTAGGATACAAGTTGTGTTAGGAAGATAGAGGCACAAATGGAGGAGACCATCCAAAGGCATTGACCTAGTAAAATAATACAACATTGAAGTGTAGAACAATTTTTTAGGATAAACGGAGAATGAAAAAATTAGTTACAATAAATTTTATGTACAAAACTTCAAATATTAAAAATACATAATATCCATTAACTTTGGAAAATACTATAAAATCAATGCATGATTTCTTAATAAAAGTAGAAGAAAATGTGATGAGACACTATAAGGAAAATAACTATAATCTAGAATGCTGAACATATCAATTTGTAATTGCATTTTTTTTCATTAATGAAAATTTTGACACTCCCGTAGGTGTCATGTACATATAGTCATAGGTTTTGAACTTGGGTGGGGACAATGATAGCCTACTACCCCAACTACCAAACCTACAAGAGGAACCCCTGTAATTGCATTTTATATGTACAAGCATCTTTCTAAATAGACTCAAATCCTTCTTAACAACAAAATATAGATATTGCAAGGTTGAAATATTTTCTTAAAGTTAAAGCCATACATTTATCCTCTTCATAATGGAATTTTATTTATGGAAAGTAAACGACAATGTTAAAGTGACATGAACAAGCCACAAAGCAACACATCATTTTCTAATGAGCATTGTCTAAAGAGAACTCAATGAAAGAAATGAGCTCAATATAACATGATCTTCCCAATAGTTGATATATCTTGCATGCGTTATCACTTATGACCATGAAGGGTCAAACACTCATAATAAGGAAGGGATTGCATAAGCCATGTGTCTCCAATTCCATATATAGTAATAACTAGGTCAAACCAAACTATTGGATTATGTTTTGCAATGATCAAAGAGGGAATATGAGAGAGCATACTAATGTGGTTTATGTTGCATGGTGTAAGGGTGGTTCAATAAAAGTTTCTCTTATGTATTATGTTAACTCATTTGAAATCTCTCAGTTTGACTTAAAATTTTTGTTTCAAAGAAAGGGTGTTCTATTAAAAGTCTAAACTTTCATGGTTGTTTCCAAGAAGTTGTTTTCATATAAATATGTTTCCCTTCGGCATAGTAGATTGTGTCGATAGATTGGACAATATATACAACGACGAAGGGCCTAGCAAATAACATCCCAAGTCTATATCGGGATAGGTGTTGAAATTATCAAATTATCTGCATTGATCTTAGGACCTCTAAAGATTTGGACTGAACCTCCCACTAGGGGAGGCCACACCTTCTAGCTGTAACCCAATGATTTGAAGTTTGGTAGCGTAAGACATATATGGGCAAGTATTTCAATGGAAGAAGGTATAGGTCTTTATGCAATTTTCAAGGTATGGATGGAGGCATAAATACCTTACCTACCACTTTTGTGATCATGGTACATGGTGCTAGGATAGAGACTCAGACAATGAGGAGACTCGAAGAGTCCACCAAATAAGGAACATAAACTGTGAGTCGCACTTAAAACCAACATACATATTTTGTATTTTCATGAATTTGATAAAATGTGCCTCCAATGTAATAACACTTAAATGAAAAGCATAAATGTAAAATAAATA
>LPNX010650364.1:439452-645281 GCA_001517045.1 Pseudotsuga menziesii
GAAGTAATTTAAAGAATAACTCTTTCTTAAATCTATAGCAATTAACCTACTCTTTTAATTTCTTCTATCTTAAGAACTATTAACCAATAATTAGATAAAAACAAATACCAACTCTTTTTAGTAAGATATGGATTTATATGTTTGACCTCGTTTTCTGAAATTTCTATTCTCAAACGTAGTTTCAATAAAATATGTAACTACAAATATTTCAATGCGGGCTGAAAGAATTAGATTTGCAGTTACAAGCATCACACCTATCTGCCAAAATGACTAAACCGCATTTTGAGGTTTGACACACCAAGTATGGCTTTCAGTCCCATGGCTATGATTTGATGTGAAAAGAGTTATTGGGCCAAAACATTTTTCCTTAGGGCTCATGAACTATGTGTGGGGCCTTAGGCCACCACAAAGCCCTATAAAGGGAATATTGGCATGTGAGAAAGATATAGTACCTCTTTTATGAATTTTTGTTAACCATGGATATTTTTTGTAACTTAAGCAATGGCAAGGTCAAAAGACATAGCTTAGGCCATAACATTTCCATTTGGCCTATAAGCAAAATATGGTCATAGAATATTCTACACAGGGCGTAACAGAGAAATAGGAAAATACAGCAATGATGGAGAATCGTTTGCATTTGTTCTTGGAAATCACGCTACCTGACATAAAATTATAAGGAAGCCACATGAGCTGATTCAATACCCAATTCTTTCCATCTTCGATATTTTGATTCAATACCAAATTATCTCCATCTTCAATGATCTTATTGAAGGAAAACACATTGATTTCTTTAACAAAATGTGGAAGCTGGAAGCTGGGAGGTCATCTAGAGGCTCCATGAGAAAGCATTATCATGACTAGTACTTGAGTAATAGGCGGTTTGATAACCTCTTGTTATAAATCCAAAGCTTTGCAGTGTTGCACGCTCGATCCGTTAGTCCCTATAATAGAGCATGCTCACCTTGTTCTTTTTTAGCATCCAATGATCGTATGTATTTGGCCCCTTGTCCCTGTAATTTATGTACCCTCGTAGAGTTTGAGGTATGGCTACTCAGATTAGATCTCCTAGATGGGTCTTATCCTGGCTAGTCCTAATTAGTCCATATGTGTGAATCTCTCTCATAAAACACTTGTTATGCATGCTTTAAATGGTAAACATATCCCATATGCTTTAAATTATGATGATGATGAACTAGATGACAATGACAGTGATGATGTTTTTCATTAGAGGAAATTTCAACTCAAAATGGGCCTTTTAACTTTTATTCAAATTCCATGTCATCATGTGTTAGCCAATGAAATTGCTTTAAATTTGAAATACCGTATAGTTCTTAAACACTTTTTTAATATAAATTTGGGGATAGGTATCATAAAAAAAACTACTTTTTTTGTTTGTATTTTTGACATATCTCCTTGTGTTTTTACTCAAATTTCGATCAGGAGAGCTCGTTGGATGAGGAATTAAATTCCGCATCCAATGAGTACCTACTTGGCATACTTTTGAAAGACCCCGCTACCCCAAAAACAAGAAATAGCTGAAAAAATGGAATGATGATGTCATCATTCCATTTTTTCAGGTATTTCTTATTTTTGGGGTAGAGGAGTCCGTCAAAAGTATGCCGAGTGGGTAATCGTTGGATGCAGAATTTAATTCCACATCCAACGAGCTCTCCCAATCGAAATTTGAGTAAAAACACAAGGAGATATGTCAAAAATACAAACAAAAAAGTAGTTTTTTTATTTTATTCCTCCAAAATTAATAAATATTATTTTATTATTTTAACTATTATTTTATTAGTTCATTTTAGGAGGCCCATTTTGAGTTGAAATTTCCTCTAATGAATGAAGACAATGATGGAAATGATGATGATGATGATGATGATCATCACCATATTTTTCATTGTCATCATGATTATCACAATAGTCATCATCATTGGCATAATCGTCATCCATGTCATCATCATCACCATTGTCCTTGACATCATCATCATGATTATTGACATTTTCATTAGTTATTCATCATTACCTTTGGCATAAGAAATAACATCTACCCAAAATATGTGATTAGTGGAAAAGGGTCATGGAGGACACACATGATTTATGCATGACAAATAACAACTTATTTTTTAATATGATCAACATCATCATTGTCATTGTCATCATCACCATTCATTGCATTGCCATCATAATCATCGGCAATGTCATCATTTCCATTATCCTCATCATCATCATCATCATCATCATCATCATCATCATCATCATTGTCATCACTCTCTTCATTATCATCATCATCATAACCATCCTCAATATCATAATCATTATCCTCATTTTCATCTTCAACATCTAGGTGTAAAACTGGATGCAAAAGTGGATAAAAACATGGATGCAAAAAAGGATGCAAACATGGATGCAACAATAGTATGTGCAAAAGTGGGTGCAAAATGGGGTGCACCAAAAATGGATGCAAAAGTGGATGCAAAAAATGATGCAATCATGGAAGCAAAACATGATGAAAAAAGTGGCACAAAAGTGGATACAACCATGGATGTAAAATTGGATACAAAATTGGATGCGAAAGTGGATGCAACGAAAGTAGATGCAAAAGTAGTCGTCACAACCAATGCAAAGCCTGATGAAAAAGTGGATGCAAAAAGGGATGCAATAACTAATGTAAAATTGGATGCAAAAAAATATGCAAACATGGATGCAAAAGTTGAAGCAAAAGTGGGTGTAAAAGTAAGCGCAAAAATGAGTATGAATTGGGATGTGAAAAAAGTGGATGCAAATGTGGATGCAATAGTAGATGCAAGAAAAGACATAAACATGGATGCAAAATGGGATGCAAAAAGGGATGAAAATGTGGCTGAAAAAGTGGACAAAAAAAGTGGATGCAAAAGTGGATGCAAAAATGGCTGAAACAAAACGAGATGCAAAACTAGAATCAAAACAGGATGTAAACTTTGATGCAAAACTTGGCGCATGAAGCGATTCAAAAAAAGAAGGAGAATTGGATGCAAAAGTGGATGTAAAAAAGGATGCAAAAGTGGATGAAAACAAGGGCGTAAAATTTGAGGCAAACATGGGCATAAAAATGGGAGCAACAAGAGTAGATGTACAAACTAGGCACAAAATTAGGTGCAAAACTAGGCTCAAAACCTGTCGCAAAACCTGATGCAAAACCTGGCACATAACTAGGTGCAAAAGTTGGTGCAAATTATGCCGCAATTTGCGCTAGATTTAGAAAAAGGATGCAAAAATATCCTAAAATAGCACCAACCCGTGAAATTGTGCCATTTTTTCCAAAAAATGAAGAAAAATACATTGAAAAATGGTCTATACGCAAAAAAGGATGCAAAAAGAGATGCTAAATCCAGTTTTTGTTGTAGTGTGTTCTTCTACATATATATAGACTAAAATTTGCTTCTCTCGGAAGCTATCGACTTACATTAAAGAATGTAATAACTATCTACCTAGAAACTTATCTTCATAAATTAAATTCGAATACATTATATATGAGAGATATGAACTCTTCATTATGTTAGAGAGACTAAAAGAAACTGACCAGCTACAAAATCTAACAAAGTCTGTTGAGATGAAATCAGAATCAACAAGTAATTAATATTTCCAACACTCCCCATTAATTATGAGTAGATGGGGATCTTTAAACAAAATTTAACAAAATGTTTCAGACCTAAAAATTGCTCGTTTCATAACATAATTCACTGAACATAACTTTTCATTCCAAGATAACTTCACACATTCTGGAATGTATCCCTTACCAATGGTTTTGTAAAGATGTCTGCAAGTTTATCTTCAAACGTGCAAAATTCTAAAGAAAATTATTTATTGTTCACCAATTCTCTTATGAAATGATACCTTGTGTCGATGTGCTTGGTTCTCTTATGAAACACATGGTTCTTTGACAATGCAATGGATGAACTGTTGTCATAGAAAAGGTTGTTGGTTATTGTTGGTTATGCGACAGGTATTTTAAATTTCTCTACATCCAAATTGCTTGACATGCATCTCCTGTAGCTACGACATACTCTGCTTCTGTTAAAGACATAGTTATATTGGGTTTTTTTTTCAAATCCCACGACATAACACCTGTACCAAACTGAAATGTGTACCCAGATTTTTTTTCCTGTCATTTGTGTTTCCTCCATTTTCATTGTCAGTGTATCCAATGAGTTTAATTTTTTTGAGGTTGAATACATTATGCTAAGATCCTTTGTGCCACTTACATACCTCAAAATTCCGTGAAGGTCATGTATTCATTTCTTAATAGAACACATGTTTCCTCAATCTTATCTCGTCACTTCTTCTTCAGTTGTTCCTGGAGGCTTGACATAACACTTTTGAATATAAGGTAATAATTTTTAAGAGGTTTGTCAGAGTCATTCCTTGAAGAAATTGTTATATTATATTGTGCTAAGTTTTCACACATAGCCAAAAATGTGTATAGCTATGATTTTAACTATTCAATGTGCTCTTTAGATTCCACTCTTCTCTTCTTATGTTCTCGATCAATTACGTTTGTAAGAAGGTCTAATTCTTCTTCTTTGGATTTTCGTGGGTTGAATGTGGCCACTAGACCAAATTGATCTATATATACCATAAGGCGTGGTTTCTATTGTAGTTTATGTAGGCATTGTTGGTGTTTCTGTTTTTCTTTTTCTTGTTTATTTTTTTTCCTTCTTGTGCTTCCTTTTTTCTTTTTCTTTCTCTTTATTTTGTTTCTCAATCTCTATCTATTTTTATGTTGTGATCTGTAACTTCACTTATGATTTTTGACTCTGTTCCGCAACTGGATTTGTATTGGCAAGGTTGAGTAGGAGTATGCTGGTACTATCATGATGGGTTGGGATATCGACTGAATCATCTTTGGTTGGAGGTGAGGGAAGTGAAGGAGGTGAAGCAAGGTTGTCAACTATGCCTAATGTCTCATGCGACATGGATTCTTTAACATTGCTTGTCGAATAAGGTTCAGAAGTTGGATATGGAAGTTTCAATAATTTATCTAAAGGGTCGACAGTGGGTTTAGCTGAACGCGGTTTGTCTGATGGAGGTTTGCGTTGTATTAGGGTCGTGTGGTTGACGTGTTGGGGAATGAAAGATGAATTTTGTTTTTCTACAATATTACTTGTTGGATTGATATTCTTCTGTAATATGGTTTCATTATATCCAAAATTTTGTGTTTCAGAGGTGGATGGTGGTGGAAGGTCAGTAAAGTTACACTCATGCATGGTTGTGGTAGAATTCTACCCCATGTCGGCTAGGACTAGTTTTTTTTATCATCATTGTTTTCCAGTGGAGGAGGATGGAGGGTAGTTGGCTGATAAACTCTTGCATTTCATTATCCTTTTGAATTATTTCTCTTAAGGGAGAAGGTAACTTTTGTAAATACCGAGGGATAAGGGTCATAGTTATCGAATTCGGTATGACTTCTTCTTTGAAAAATAGGGTAGTGGATGGTGGTGGTGGGATGTGGGTGATATCGATAGTGAATATAGCAGCAAACTTAACCTTATTTGGAGTTTCTCATGATCGACCTTGTTTTTGCTCCTCTTTTGTGATGAAATTCCCTATCTATTCTTCTACAAGGATCTTATTCTTGGAAACATCTTTTAATATTTGTGTTGCATTTTCAAACAGTTCAACATTTTCGTCTTTAGTAGGTTCCTAAAGGATATGATTTTGCTTCCCTTTTCCTTGTGTATTGTTCTTTTTTTTTAGTCGTTCCTTGAATAGTTTGTTGTCTACTCGACAGATGTTTTTATTTGTTAGTGCATACTCTGGCAACGAAGTATCCGACTAAATTATTTTCTCTGATTTTTCTTCCTTATCTTGTAGGTGTTGATCTATTGTTATAGCAATTCCGAGAGGATTTATATCATCATTATGGTTGGGATAGAGTGTAAATGTATTCAAGTGGACTCGAGCTTCATAATATTCTTCGTTCTCTGCATTTGTTAAGGGTTCGACCATTGGTTTATCGACCCATTTTGCGAGAGGGGGTATTTCCAATTTTGTGTTGGATTGTCAACTAATCTCATCGAAAATTTCCTCGACCATGGGATAAGATCGAGTTCTTTGGCTGCTCATATTTCTCATTATAACTACCAAACTAATGTGTGATCCAAGCAAAGTTGGATATACATAGTCAGTGGTAGACTTTTTCAAACATTTTGTGGCACCCTCAATCTAGTTCTTTACACTTTTAGGTTTTCGAACCAGCTATCCATCCAAATTTTGGTTGTTGCAGCTCCGAGTCGGCATCTGTTTGGGGAAAAATATTGAAGTTCCGCATCAATGGACATTTTTGTGTAGTGAATTCCTTGTCTCCTACTAGTCATAGGTGGTTCATGGCTATCCATATTAGTAGTGAAGGATATTGAATTGGTGTTCCCTTCTCTTCGCTTTTTGTACAGATATTGTTGACGATTTCGGCTAAGTGTTCGACCCAGGGGTGGAATTTCCTTGTTTTCACCAAATTTTGGACCACCTCAAGCATGTCGAGCTTAAGTTTATATCCCCGACAAGTGTTTGTTATTGCAATCAACACAATCTTTGTTGTTATCTTCTGTGTTCCACATAATATTTGGTTAATTACTAACCCTCTTGAATTCTTCCCTACAAGGGTGATTACTAGTTCTTTGATCAAATATGGATTTGGTCAAATGGGTACGACATCTCCTTTGTTTGAAAGGCTGGTGGTTTGGCTAGGTCATCATTAATATTGACAGGTGTGTCGAAATATAAATTCCCATTGTGGAATTGTCTTACGATAAATTGTGCAATGAATTCCTTTGTTCTTGCATAACAGTCCATTAATGGTGCATTCATGTAATTTAATATGGTGTTGGATCTTAAATGTTGCACTTTCTCTCTCCACTAGACATTTGTTTATGTTCCCCAACCTCATATTTCATTCCATATTTGTTTCCATTGGTGTTCGACTACTTTAGCATTGTTGATATTGTGCAATATGCTTTCTAGTGGTGTGCTAGATTTTTCAAGTTGTCTGATCTTGTTGGTTGCATATATGGTAGTTGTTGTTGACTTCTTTGGTGTCATTTTTCTGATAGGTTTCTCTGGTTCAGAAGTTTTCTCGATGGGATCGGCTATCTCAGTGCTCTGATGCTCAAGTTCTTCGCAAAAAAATCCAATTCTCTACTAATGCAATATTTATAATGGAGTTGTCTTGTGCAGGAGAATGTAGAGTGGGTGGTGGCATTAAATGTGGTATTGAAGATGGATTGAAATTTGAAAGATAGGTTGTTGGTGTTTCTTTCAAGGCATTCCTTACTTTCTTCTCTACGTGTTGATTTTCATGATGACTTGATTGAACAGTTTTGTATTCATAAGTATAGTTTCGACGCATTTCTTTATCTTTTATTATTTGTGTCGATTGGTTTCATGTCGATGTAGTCGGGATTCTTCATGTCTGCTCTTCTCAAAGTTCGGTCATATTTCCTTAATTGTGTTTAACTGCTTCCTACCTTCCTTTTTTGAGATTATTTATCTAGTCTCTTGTCATGATGATCTTTCCACATATTTTCTTATGGTTCTTCGAATTTTATAGTTTTTTTTTCTAACTCACTTTTTTAGTTATAAACTATTTATTTTTATTTTTTATTTTTTTAAGCTTTGTAGAGTTTTAGTGAGGCACTATTGACAAGTTTTGGAAATACATTTCCTTGTAGAATTTTTTGTTAAACTGACCAGTTAGTATTAATTTATTTGGCAATGTAAGAACCCATCCATTTAGTGTGTAGTTTTTAAGGTTTCACTTTTACCCGACTATTGTAAAGCAATGTGAGATCTACAACTAACATATTTAAATTATTCTTTATATTTCTATCATGCAAATCTTTTTGTTGTTGTTTTTTATTTTCTTGGTATTTCATTGCTAATAGTCGATGTTCTTCAAGTTTAGGCAGTTGTGCTAGTCTTTATTTTCTTGTGTGTTCGACATCACTATGCAGTATTTCAGAAATCATAGGTGTTTATCGATGAAAATGTAAGGGCACAACCTCTTCCTATCCATAGACAACTCTAAATGATGTTTGACATATCGATCTTTTATATATTGTTTTGTATGCCAATAGTACGACCGATATATTGTTATCTTCATCATCATTGTCATTATTGCATATTTTCATTAGGCATGTGGTTAAGGTTTTGTTGAAGGCTTCAATTGCACCATTATATTGAGGGTGATATGCTGTTCTTTTTTGATGTTCAATCAAGAATTATTTGGTCAAAGTGGCGATTGTTTTGTTTATAAAATGTTACCCCTAATCACTGATCTTAGTGGAAAACCAAATATTGTGACGATGTTCTCATATATAAATTTAATGGCTATCTCACTTGAGCAAGTTTTGACAGGTTCTTCCTCAACTCATTTGGTAAAATATTCGACCTCGGTTATGATATATCTTTCTCTCGTCCTTCTACCAGGCGTTGATAATGGCCCTATGAAATCAATCGCCCATATTTCAAATGTTAAGCTTAGATTTATTGATATTAGGGTTATTTATATGCATGGTAAATATCTACGAAGTCGTTGACATCAGTCACACTTGTTCACAAATTCTCGACAATCTCTGTGTATTGTCAGCCACCATAATCCTGACTGTTGGATTTTTCTTCCTCTTGCATCACCTTGAAAGTGACTTCTTTCTAGTCGAGAATGTACTTCATTGATTATATTTTGTATTTTGTGATCAAGAACACATCGTCATAACACATTTTCTGGTCCAAGCTTGTATTCATTCATTATTGTGTAGGGTCCAACCTTCATTGTTAGGATATTATTTTCCTTTTCATTCATTCATTTCGGAGCTTTCCCTTCTTCCACGAATTGAGCGATCTATGCTATTTCAAATGGTACAACTTCGATTCTAAAAGAGTGGGCATCTGGTAATTCATCTTCAATTCCAATCGATTCTTCACCTATGTCTATTCTCGACAAATGGTCAGGTTCAACATTTGTTTTTCCTGGTCATACTATGACTTCAAATTGAAATTACTGAGATAATAGAAACCAAAGACCAATTCTCTCGTGCTTTAAAGGTTTATTGACCAAGTATTTTAGTGCTTGGTGGTTTGTGTTGAACTTACACGAATAGGTTAGAAAGTAAATAGTGTCGGTATTTTTGGAGTGTAAATACCATTATGAGTGCTTCTCTTTCAGTTGTCGAGTAGTTCCTTTCATTATTATTGAGTTTTCTACTTTATGAATTTCGATAGTCCATTTCGTCATCACCAAGTTGAGTTAGAATTGCACCGACTACTATTACTGAAGCATCAATGTGTACGTGGAATTTGATCGACTAGTTTGGAAACCTTAGTATGGGTGATTTGACTAATTTTTTCTTTAAGATGTCGAATGATGCAGCACATTTGTCAGTCCATTGGTACTCTTGATTTTATTTAAATAATTGTTCTATGAGATAAGTTATGTCATAGTAGTGCTGAATAAATTTCATATAATATCCTATATGTCCTAGAATTTTTTTTACTTGTTTAGGGTTGATGGGAAGATTCAAGTCGAGAATGATTTTGATATTTTCATAGTTTACTTTAATGCATTTTTTTCACACTACATGTCCCTATAGGATTCCTATCAGAGTTGAAAATATGCACTTCTTGATATTTTGGGATAATTGAATTTGTCTAAATATCTCCAACATAATTGTTAGAAACTTACTATGATCTTTCAACATGGAGTAATTTTTCCTATCTTCGAAATATACAACCATAGTTTTGGAGATGTATTCCCGAAATGCTTTGACGACAATTCTTGAAAACATAGATGGTGTATTTTTTAATCTAAATAGCATAACTGTAGATGTGAATGATCCAAACTTGCATATAAATGTAGTTTGATTTTGGTCTTCCTTAGCAATGGGTACTTGATTATATCCAAAAAAATCCATTTGTAAATGAATAACATTTCTGCCACAGAGCTTCATTAAGAATTTCGTCAAAAAAAGGAGTCGAAAATAGGTCCTTGAGTGTTACTTTATTAATTAATCGGAATTCGACATATATTTATATATGTGTTGGGTCATTATTTTTAGATTGGACCACCATTGGGATCACCCATCTCGATTAATCAATAGGGTAAATAATTCTCGCTGCAGGCATACTGTTGATTTCTTTCTTTACTATTTTCTTATATTTGTGTGTGAGTGTGTATGGTATTTTTCTTTACTAGTTTTGCATCGTGTTTGATTTCGATATTCATATCTCCCATTTCTTTAACAAGTCCTTTTAAATCTTTGTAATCTCGAGTAAAAATGTCTTGAAATTATTTGAATAGATTGACGATTTCTGGCATCTGTTCTTTGTTCTAGTAATTACCTATTTTTCCATTTTAGGTATGTCGTCATTGGATATATCTACTTATTTGATTTTAACTTTTGCGACCATCAATTATGGTGCTTTACTTTCATTGATTTTCCAGTTACATTCTTTAAATTGTGAGAATGATTATGGGGAGTCCATTGCTGATAATATTTCAAGATTCTCTTTTTTTGAAGTTTCAGTTTGAATATCCTTTTAACTAGTTTGGAAGGGTTAACTACTTTGATTTCCATTTAAATATTTTTCCTTCTATTTTTTCCATTTCCAACTAAAGTCTTGTTGAATGTTGGATTTCAGTTGATTTGACGTTATTGCATGTAGCACTCTGTCAAACGAGTCGATGCTCCTCCGCTGGTACTTTGTTTCTTGTCGATTGTAGGAAACTTTTGACTTGGTTACTTTCTTCAATTAGTGACTCATGTTGAGGTACAAATTTGAATTATTTGACAAAGTTTTCTTTGAGTTCTTTCCAAGTGAACATTTCTCCTCTTGCTTCCTCCATTTTGTACCATTTATTCAGTAAGTCGTCAAATGTATTTGGAAACAAGTGCGGTTGTTATATAAAAAAATATAACATAACATAAATTAATTATTATTTATTAATATAAATTAGTATTAACAATTAATAATTATTAAATAAGAAATAATTAATCAAATAATTATGGAAAGTCAAAAGACATGTTTTATATTTAAAATATGCAAAAATGGATTATAAATCCCAAGGCAATGTAATTGTTAAACATCATCATATATATTTTATCATTTTTACGTTATATTTCATTCATGGAATATTTACATTATTTACATGGGATTTTCCTATAGAAACAATATTTTACTATAGGGTTTCCCTAAAAAAAGGACCTTGTCCTTAAAAAATAAAAAAAGGTAAAAGTAAAACAAAGAAAAGGTAAAAGTAAAACCCTCAAAAGAGGTAAAAGTAAAACCCCAAAAAAGAGGTAAAAGTAAAACAAAAAAAAGGGTAAAACTGAAACCACACATGGTTTCTTAATAAGTGGGTTTGGGTTTGGATATAAAAGTGCATATTAATTACTACTAAGAAGCAAGTTAAATTTGAAGTTAGGTGGGGAATGTAACACTCATTCATCCCAACCATCGAATCTACTAGCATTTTACAAAACTTAAAGGGAAACAAATCTAAAACTGCATAATAATTGCTACTAAGAAGCAAGTGAGATTTGAACTTAGGTGGGGAAGGTAACACTCATTCCTCCAAACCACCCAATATACTAGAATTTCAAAAAACTATTGGAAAAAAAAGAAGGAGATATTAATTAAATTTCAAATAAAACTCAAGAATATGGATTTTGATGTTGAAAAGAAGGAAAACTTTTCTATCACCTTAGAGAGAAATATTGCAATACTATTTAGATTTAAAGGGCACTTGAAGGGAAGGATATCACCATTTATATTGCACCTATTGAAAGTAATAATGATCTTAGTACTAAATTCACTAACCATTTAGTGATTCCTGAGTCAAATATAAGGGAAGAGCTAGACTTTTGAGACATAAAACAAATTGAAATAAGTGTCTTAAAACTGAATGTTGGAGATTATAGGGTCACATCGTAATTCATTGTTAGTTCCTTATGGAGCTTTGATAGTGACATAATTTTGGGTTTAGCTTGGATAAAAACATTGGGGACTTTCATCTTAAATGCCAAAAATAAGTTTTTGACATTTTCCTACAAGCAAAAGAGAATCACATTTCAAGATATTAAAATGAAGTCAGATATAGAAGCTCTAACATATAAATAATTCAAGGATATATCAAAGAGGATTTCACAGGGTAATCAGAAGTTCATAACAAAAGAAGCAGAAAGAAGTTGAAAAAATTGTCGCTAGTAAGGATGGAGAAATTACTTGTTTGAAGAATAATAGTCAAGACTTGGTCGCATAGATTAAGAAATTAAAAAGGGAAAAAAAGATCGCAAGAAGAAATCCAATAGGAATTATACCAAAAGGAAGTGGATCTCCAAAATGAATTCAATAAGAATCTATTACAAAAAAGTGAAGAAAATTCTTGCTTACAAAATTTGAATCAAGGGTTGACTGAACAAAATAAAAAAATAAAAAAATAGTTAAAAATCCTCAGAGTTATTATCAACTAGTAAATCACAAGAATCACAAACAATTGAAGTTTCTACAATGGTTCCACAAATGACTCGAATGCCTTATTGTCCCCCAAATCACATAATTCGATTCAACCAACATCAAATTAAAGCAGAAAATGAACATCATTCTTCTTGTAGAAAAACCGGCTACGACCTTGAAAATGAACGAAAACAACATCGACAACTTTTATGTAAGCCTAAATTAAGAAGTTATGTATGAACAGTCAATCATCAAACAATTCCAATGAAGGTAAATTTGGGATGGATCACTTCCCAAAAAATGCAACACATTAGTTCAACAATCCAAAGATTGTACCTCCTAGTTTCATCTAGCATCATAGTTCCAAGCTCACAACATCACGAAAAGTCGTTACGACCAAGAGAAAAAAGTCATACAATAAACAATGCTTTGAGGACAAATCAATTCTATGGGATAGGAAATGTAATGAACACAAATATATAATAAATAAACAATAAATAACTACTAATAATTAAACATCTAACACTTAATGAAGAGTGTAACAAATATTAAATAATATATTAATTACAATTATTAATTACTAAGTGAAAGGGCGTAACCCTTCACTACACATGCTCAAGCCTATAAAGGTGAGCCTCAATGCAAAACCTTATCACTTATTTATCAAATTATACATCATTTTATATCTATGAATATGTAGGTTATTTCATAAATTATGTGTTCATTCCGAGTTAATTGAGAATATCCAACTATGCATGTTGCAGAAGTTACGATGAGACTGTGAGGGAAGCTGAGGAAGGAAGTGGTCTTCTACGAAGTGGAGTAAGGTTTTAGAAAGAGAAGAGGTAGAGGATAGGAGAGATTCCTACTATGATCAAGAAAAGAGGCTATGACATAATATCACAAGGGATGGAGTGACCCTATAGCGACGAAGGAGACGACCAGTCTATTCCGGAGCCGAAGAAAATACCAACCCAGAGCGACAACATACCAACACCTCCGAGCACTACACTGCACATAGGAAGACAGCCTAGCTCAACACCAAATTATCCAATGTGTCATCAACACTCTAATAGTAGTGAATCAGCGAACGCAGGAAGAAGGCATAGGATGGCCGGCAATGATGTAAAATTATCTATATTTTATGGAAGTGGAATTGAGGATCCTGAAGAATACTGGTTTTTATGCGAAGTGTTTTAAACTGTAAAACAATCTCAGGATGATGATGTTAATAAGGGTTAATTGATGACAACCTTTTGACGTCTTGCACTGGATAGGTACATGAAGTATACACAAGTTCCCACAGGGACTCTAGCGAAGACTCTCGACGATATTATAAAAGGATTGATTGAAGAATTTAGAAAGCCTAAGTATGAAGCACAATATATCATAGAGTTAAAGGACATAAAGCCATATCCAAATGAGATTGTTTGGGATTTTGATCAGTGATTCAAGTCATTGATGGAGAAAGTCATTTTTGGAATAAGTGACTTAAAACACAAGGAGTGGTTCATCGAGAAATTGGTACCGCATATTAGGATGCTCTTGATGCAGCAAAATATTGCGACATAGAGTGAGGCTCTAGAGATTGTGATGAAGTTGGAAGCTTCACTAGTTGGTGAGACTGGAGTTGGTATGAATCAAATTCAATCCCAATTGGAAAAATTGACGATCCAATTACAAGACATTAAGAAGGGAAGGGAGCGTCATGAAGAAATATGGTGTACTCAATTCCATGTGGAAGGACATCATAAGGATCAATGCCCAGAGTTCCAAAATTATTTGTTATCGTGAGCACCAAATCCACTAAGTCATGGTGGTATGCCATGGTGTCGCATCTATCAGGTTCATGGATATTGCCATGAAGATTGTGTGTTTATGTAGAAGATGGTGTCGAATATGACAAACTTGTATTGTACATTATGTTGATCTGTTGGACATGAATACAAGGATTGTCGAGCATATGATTTGATCCCGGAGAGGATTATGGATGAATATTATGTGAAGGCAGAATACCATCAATCAATTAAGAGACTATGACTGTAGCCACCATAGGTGGTACAACCATAGACAAAGCCACAGTTCATACGACATCTGCAACTGCAACAACAGTTTGTGCCACAACCATAGTTTGCTCCACCTCCATTGCAGTACAACTAGATGTAGTATTCTTTATAGTAATCATAGTATACTCAGGAACTATACACTCAATCTCACTATGTGCAACTACAACCGAATCTCCCACTACAGAAATAGTTTAATCAGCCGCAGTACCAGCAACAAGGAGGATTTCACAAAGGATTATGTGGAGGATGAGGTGGAGGTTTTGGTCAAGGAGGAGGATGAGGTTATGGATATATGTAGTGCTACAATTGCGGAGTACTGGGACATTATCAGAGAGATCGCCTGAACCTACAAGCATAATGTACTTATTGTATCATTTCATATCACATAGTTGAATACTATACACAACTTACCATGGAGAGGAAAGCAAGGAATGCTCCACAACTGTAGAACCAGAATCAAAATTAGAAAATGAACCAAAATAAAATTCATAATGTGAATGAGCCAAGGAATCTGCCACCAAACATGAACCAAGGACCAACAATTTCAAAGATCTCAACAGAACCCAGAGTTCAGTCTACTAATGTTGCTGTTATCACTCACACAGGTGCGATGACAGGAGATGATGGCCCTATTCCACAAGTCCGATTGGATGGAAAGAAGAAGTTACAATTTGATGTCGATGCTGAGAAGGATACATTCTTTGAAGCATTAGATGTGATAAGAAGAGATCCAGGTAAGTTTCCTATTTATGAAATGCCAACTATTTTTTATTAAACTTTGGCAGCAGGACCATCGCGGCAGCATGGTACCTTGCGGAATTTATTTGAAAGATGTTTTTCACTGGCAAAAGATCTTGATGGGCTCTCTGATATTGCAATACTATTGCATTGACCTAAAAATGGGAGGAGGGATTCCATTGTGAACTCTCTACACAAGAAGAAAACTAGGAAAGAAATGGGAATGAACATCCATATTGGGGATTACAAGGTCGATTCAGTCATTCTGGATCTAGGCTCGGATGTCAAGATTTTGAAAAAGTAGACATGGCAAAAGATGGGGAGTGCACAGTTGGTTTGGTCCCCTGTGCTGCTACGATTGGATAACTAAGACAGAGTGACACTGATTGGGTGTGTACGTCATCTCATAGTGGAAGTTGAGGGAATGAAGACTTATGGGGACTTTGATGTTATTGAGGTTGATGGTGGAAGCTCATATCCCGCATTGTTGGAGATTGGATGGGATAACGACAGTTTGCCAGTAATTAATTTCAAGAAGTGTGTGATGACCTTTGAAAATTGTGATATTATATTCATAGCCCCGATGGATCCAAATGAAGGAAGAAGGTATGTTGAACTAGTTAAGGAAGAAGTTGTAGGGGGATGGAATCATGTGTACAACATCTCAGAATACTACATCCAACCTAATGTTGATGGACAAATGGGTTGGTGAATTTGTATCTCCACGTATTTGGATTATGACAATCCATTGGATAACTGGAAGAATTGAATGCATGAGCTATCGATTCAGAAGTGTGGCTTAATTACTCAGTGACTATGATGAGTCTCAACAGATATTGTTGAGTTGCTAATATATGAAGGAATTCTTGATTTACCTTAATTTCTAGTTGATTTTGAGGATAGGGTGTCAGAACCACAAAGGTTATTGGCGTTGGATGAATCATTGAAGGCTACTCCAGCAATGTGGTGGGAGACCCATAAGAAGTCAATCAATGGATGGTCACTATTTTGCAGGTTGATGGAGGTTCACTTTGGTGCAATATAACAATACTAACCTAAGAAGTATGATGGGCATAATGATCCTAATGACCATTTGATTGCATGTCAAAACATGTGGGTATCATGAACAAAGAACAAGTGGGTACATGATTTTATACGCACATTGGATGAAATGTCACGACAGTGGTATGTATTAGCTGAAATTCATAGAGAGATTACAATATGCGAAGAATTATCAATTTGTTTCACTCACACTTTCATCTTTGCGGATGCTGATCCAATGATTCATAGTGTGCTACAACATATCCACGATGTTGTTTTGAAGGTAGTTCCAGTCGCATATCTAGTGGACCTGCATGAAACACCAGTGATGTAGTTGATGATGGAATGATACAATGTGACAGGAGTGTATGATGATGAATATGAACCAAAAAATATCAATATTCCATAATCCAAAGGAAACTGAGGTATCGTGGTACTAGAAATACAAAAAAATAAAGTTAATCAATCATTGAAGATTTGGAATGTCAACATTGGCATAGAGGAGGAACCAAAATTCGTTAATATTGGATATTACTAAGATGAGGAAACCATGGCGAAGATGACATATGTGTTTCATGAATTTCAAGATATCTTTCCAACATTTTTTTCCAAAATGAAGGGGATGTTAGGAGATTTGGGAGGAATGAAAATCCCACTAAAGCCAGATGTGAATCCTATGAAGCAGTGGCAGTATTGCCTAGATCCATGATACAAGGAGAGAGTAAAGGACGAACTTGATAGAATGCTGGATGCTGGAATCATAGACTCCGTGTAGAGGAATAAGGGTGGATCAGTCGAATGGTGGTGCAAGATAAGAAGACATGTAAGTTTCCTATTTGTGTTGACCTAAGAAAGTTGAATGATGCATGCTTGCATGATCTATTTCTGACACCATTTACTTATGAGGTACTGGAAGGAGTAGGTGGTCAAGATATCTATTCATTCACAAATGGATTTTCTTGATATCATCAGATTAATATCTCAAAAGAAGGTCATCATGAAACAACTTTTGTTACTAGATGGGGATGATTTTAGTACACTGTGATGCCATTTGGGCTAAAGAATGCTCCTGTGATATTCTCTAGGATCGTGGTCGCTGCATTCAAGGATTTTGTCTAGAAGTTTTTTGGCGTTATACATGGATGACTGGATAGTGTATGGATTGGTAAAGGACCATTTTGCGAATATGAGACTAATGCTGGAGCTGTGTTGAAAACATCAGATTATGTTGAATTCAAACAAGTTCATATTTTATGCTCCTTTTGGGATGTTTCTGGGTCACATTCTCTACAAGGAAGGCTTGATGGTTGGTCCATCCAAGATTGTGTTGATTCTTAACTTGCCACCACCCATGAATGTGAAGAAACTTAGAGTGACATTAGGTCATACATGATATTATTGCAAGTTCATCAAAGGATATGCTGTGTTAAAAACACCTATGGAGAAGCTATTGAAAAAGGATGCATAGTTTGAATGGAATAATGACTATTAAGGAAGTTTGTACACATTAAAGATGAAGATGGATACGACACCAATTTTGTTTTTTCTGGATTGGATGAAGGAATTCCATGTTCATGTTGATGAGTCATCAATTGCGCTAACAGTAGTATTGGCTCAACCAGGTGAAGGAGATATTGATCACCCAAATTCTTTCACCAATTGAAAGTTTCCATCTGTGGAGAAGAATTATACCACAACAGAGAGAGAAGGGTTGGAAATGGTCTACACATTTCAAAAGTTTCAGCACTCGTTGTTGGGAGGCCATTTCAAAATGTTCACCGATAAATATACCTTGAAATACCTAGTGAATAAGCATCTATTGGGGGGGGAAGATATGTCATTGGCTACTCCTCTTTCAAGAATTTTTTTTGAGATTATTGTGAAGTTGGGTTGCTTGAATGTAGGCCCAGACCATTTGTTGTTAATTGAGATGGGCGAGGAACCGACGAACATTAAATATGGATGTAACACCCCAATTTTGACCCCATTGCATTAATGTATATGATGTAAATGTTATATCCAATAATGACAGCGAGCTCAAGGCCAAGGCCCTGTCATTGATTAATGTTTGGTATATAGGTGATCATGGTTGATGCATATGGTCTTTGTGTTGAGTCAAGCATGATTGTAAACATCATGTAAATGTGCAAATTAATGAAAAACCCACAGCCAGCTATGTCAATGCAATGAATAATGAGATGGGGGCATGATTTTCCTAAGGATAAGGGGGTGGGAATGTTAACCTTGAGCCAGTTTGGGGAAAATACATGTGTCATGGGGAGAACCCATCAGAACTCTCAACTACCCTCTTTCTTTTGTTCTCTTCCCAACAATTTGTTCTGCTAGAAGGTGGTTGAGGTAGTTATTGCTTGGAAAGGGAAGAGTATGGGAAATTTTGAATGGGCCAGAGCACCCAGTTTTGGAATGTCATGTTTTTCTTGCATGCCCAAGAAAACACCAGAATCATATGCCAGTTTGAACCATGCATTCACATCTGGTTTTACTCTCATGATTTGAGAGCTTCAAGACATTCTCGTTGGAGAGATACACCACCATCTTCACTCTCGGGGAAGAGGATCTTCTGGTAGCAGCTGAACTCTACCTATGTGTATCCTTCACATTCGATGAGTGTTTAGTGACATTGTGGTATCAGTGGAGCTCTACCTATGTATATCCTCTACGTTCTACAAGAGTTTTCCCTGGAATGACTGTGATTGCTGTGTTACAGTATTTTCTTGTACTACAGATTGTATGAGACCATGTTACTCATGTTCCAGAGTAAGCCTATGTTTTAGAGTCTCCTTGTGCTTGTTGTGATTGTGCACCCTAGTTTGGGTCTGAGCTATGTACAAGACTGGGCATGGGTACATGACATTGTGGTATCAGAGCTATGGGTTGTAGCATTGGGCCTGGATGGAATAGAAATAAACCAAGAGTACCCTCTAATACCAACTTGTAGTACACTACAGTTTGGTATCCAAGATGCGGGTTACAACATTGGTCCTAGATAGGCCAGGTGACAGTAAGTGAATGGTTTTGATTTTTAATTACTATGTGTCTAACAAATGGTGTTGATAACACATTTTGTAGAGTCATATTAGGTTTTGGAAAAGTAAGTTGTGGTTCATCCATGAGAGCCCATGACAGATATGATGCTCATAAATCCTATGAGCGTGTGCGAGATGCCATGGGGGAAAATGTCCAAGTTGGAAATGATGACATAGAGTCTAATGGAAGGAGATTCCAAGAGACGTCGCTAGATATTGCCTCCACCATGAGAATCTTGACTAAAGCTCAAAAAGAGCAGCATCAGTTGAATGCTGCTCTATTGTAGAGTTTTATAGACTTGCAAAGAAAGATAGACTTTGGACAGGGTACAATAAAATCTGAAGGCAGTAAGACCAGTACCAGAAGAAGAAGAAGGACTACTAGTAGATCATCTAACTCAAAAGAAGAAAGTGGGGATTCAAGCTCTTCTTCCCACAAGGGAAAGAGGAAGAGGCACCATAAAGATCACTCTCGAGATGAATTTAGGAAGGCTAAACCTCCTACGTTTGATGGCGAGGTAAAGACTGGGAAAGAAGCTGGAGCTTGGCTTCTCAGGATAAAGAAGTACTTCCAAGTTCAGTATTATTTGGGGAATATGAAGGCAAGGGTTTCCATAGTCATTTTGAATGGAAGGTCATCCATTTGGTGGGAGCACTTCAAGCAAGTAAGGAGGATCAGTGAAATAATACTTAAGTGGAAACGGTTCCAGAAGTATTTCAAGCAGAAATACCTCTCTAACAGGTACTATGATGACAAGATCAAAGAATTCAATGAGCTGAAATTGGGACAACAGACCATGGAGGAGTATGCAAATAAGTTCCTAGAACTGTTGAGATATGTCAGGTACATAAAAGATGAAAAGGTGAAAATTTAGTGTTTCCTGAGTGGATTGCCTTAGTCTTATAGAGACAGAATCAAGTTTTATTAACCTATAACTCTTGAAGAAGAAATTAGGAAGGATAAGTATAGCTATGAACAAAGTAGAGGAAAACGTGATTACCATAAGACATGGAAGGACAAGAAGAATGAGAAGTATGACCAAAGAAAGAAAGGTTTCAAACCCTCTAGCTTTAGGAATCAGCATAAGCAGCCATCACAAGCTGAAAATCAGCTAGCCAGAGTGATGGGAGAAAAACCAAGAGATCCACAACAGAACAGGGAACCTCTCCAATGTTGGAAATTTGGAGTACCCCACATGTGTAGGAATTTCCCACTCGAGAATGGGAGTTCAAGGCCAACTTACAACATTGAAGAAGCAGAAGCAGTGAGTCAAGTAAAAAGGGCCATCCCTAGGATTTATGCAACACTGGAGGACTGCTAGGTAGATCACCAGTCAACTGTGGTTGAAGTTGCAGGTAAGATTGTTGAGCAATATGTTTCTATCTTGATTGAACCTAGTTCTACTCACTGTTACATTACTCCTAGAGTAGTGGAGATTTGTGCCTTTAATAAAGTAAAGTATAGAAAATATTGGTTAGTTTAGCTAGCCACGGGAACTAAGAGAAAGGTTAGCAAAGTGGTGGAAAAATGTCCATTAATTATGAATGGATTGGCCACTTGTGTAGATATGAATGTTCTACCACTTGGTTCCTATGACGTCCTCATTGGAATGGATTGGTTAGAAGCTCAAAGAGTAATGCTTGACTATTATAACAAGACTTTTGAGTGCTTGGATGAAGAAGGCCACTCAAGGATTGTGAAAGGCATTCCGAAAGTGATTTATTTGAGGCAAGTTTTAGAAATGCAGTTGAAGAAGTTCTGTAGGAAAGGTTTCCAGTTATATGGAGCTCATATTTTGGAGCTCACAGTAAAGAAAAAGTATCCTTTTACTAGGAGTGATGACCTCTTTGATCAAATGAGAGGAGCAAGGGTATTTTACAAGATTGACTTGAGGTCGGGTTACCATCAGGGGAGAATCAAGGATGAAGACATTTATAAGACATCCTTTAGAACAAGGTATGGGAATTATGAGTTTGTAGTGGTACCATTTGGTCTCACAAATGCACCAGCTACATTTATGTGCCTTATGAATAGTGTCTTCAACAGGTATTTGGACAAGTTTGTTCCTGTTTTCCTTGATGACATTCTTGTTTATTCCAAGAATGAGGGAGAACATGAAGGGAATTTGAGATTGACCTTGAAATTGATTAGGGAGCATCGGTTATATGCAAATCTGAGCCAGTGTAAATTCTATAGAGACAAAATTCAGTATTTGGGTCATATTATCTTAGAAGAGGGTATATTTGTGGACCCTAAAAAGATTGAAGCCATTATGAATTGGCCTACTACAAGAAATGTGACATATGTAAGATATTTTATGGGACTTGAAAGATACTACAGGAGGTTCATTGAAGTATTCTCCAAGGTTTCACATGCCATCACTTCTTTGCAAAAAAAGGGGATAAAGTTTGAATATACAGTGAGGTTTGAAGAAATCTTCCAGCAGATGAAGAATCTTCTCACCAGCACACCAGTATTGAAAGTTACAGACCTAGAGAAAGATTTTGTGTTATGTACTGATGCATGCAGATAAGGGCTTGGAGGAGTCCTTATGCAACAAAACCATGTTATATGTTTTGAGTCCAGAAAGTTGAAGGATCATGAGAAAAACTATGCTACTCATGATCTGGAACTTGCAGCCATAGTACATGCTCTCAAGATGTGGAGGCATTACTTGATGGGCAGAAGATTTGAGTTTATTTGATTAGCCTACTCTAAATGCTAAGAAATCTACATTGCTGGAGTTTTTATGTGAGTTTGATTTTGAAATCAAGCACGTAAAAGGGAAAGAGAATAAGGTAGCTAATGCACTCAGCAGGAAGGTGCAGGAAATGCATGTGGCATCTCTTAGTATTTTCCAGTCATATTTGAGGCAACAGATTGTTAATCATACTACTGGAGATGAAATGTATGTGCAAGTAAAAGACAAATTGCAGCATCAAAGCCTTCAAAATAGGTATGAGGGATGTAAACTAGAAGAAGGTGGGCTTCTTACTTATAAAGGAAGAATTTATATTCCAAAGGTAGCATATTTGAGGAGAGTTGTTATGGATGAGATCCATCAGGATCCATATTCTGGTCACCCAGGATATCAGAATACAATCGATACAGCCAAAAAGCAGTACTTTTGGCCAGGAATGAAAAAGGACATAGCTGAATACATTTCTAGGTGCATGAAATGTCAGTAGGTAAAGGTTGAGCATCAACACCCTGCAGGTTTGTTGCAACCTTTGCCGGTTCTAGAATGGAAATGGGAAGTTATTTCCATGGATTTTATTACGGGATTTCCTACGACTTGGAGATAACATGATTCCATCATGGTTGTGGTGAAGAAGTTGACGAAGGTAGCACATTTCATACCGGTTAATTATACACATAAGAATGATGACATTGCAAATATATTCATGAAGGAGATTTTCAAATTGCATGGATTGCCTAAGGAAATAGTCTCTGATAGAGATGTCAAGTTCACTTCCAATTTTTGGAAGGGGTTGTTTGTGGATTTGGGTAGAAAGTTGAATTTCAGCACTACCTACCATCCTTAGACTGATGGGCAGACTGAGAGAGTTAACCAAGTGCTAGAGGACATGCTTCGCATGTATGTGATGGACAAACCAACCAAGTGGGAAGATTATTTACACTTGCTAGAGTTTTCCTATAACAATGGACAAAAAGCATCCTTGGGGATGAATCCATATGAATCTTTGTATGGAAGGAGGTGTAAGACACTAGTGACTTGGGATAATCTAGTGAATAGGGTTATGCTTGGTCCAGAATTGCTCAAGGAGATGGAGCAAGAGGTTGTAAGCATCATGCATAGTCTCAAAGCAACCCAGGATAGATAGAAAAGCTATGCTAATAAGAATAGGGTGAACAGAGAGGTCAGTGTTGGGGATCATGTTTACCTCAGAGTAAGGTAAAATAAGAGTTCCTTGAGGCTTGGGAGTTGTGCCAAGCTGTCACGAAGATATTGTGGGCTGTTCAAAGTGATTGAAAGAATAGGTCTATTTGCATATAGACTTTCATTTCCTGCTAGCACTAGGGCTCAT
Organism: Pseudotsuga menziesii; assembly: GCA_001517045.1. NCBI lineage: Eukaryota > Viridiplantae > Streptophyta > Pinopsida > Pinales > Pinaceae > Pseudotsuga > Pseudotsuga menziesii. Next base: position 462,881 of record LPNX010650364.1, read on the forward strand.
AATTTTTTCATGTTTCTTTTATGAAGAAATATATACATGACCCTAACCATGTGATAAATTGGTATGTGATTCAGGTGGAACTTGAGGGAGAGTTACGAATCGAGCCAATGCACATCCTCGATAGGAAGGTCACCATGGTTTGAAACCGAGCCATAGGACAGGTAAAGGTGCAGTGGGAGCACTACGGTCCTGAAGAGGCTGCATGGGAGCTAGAGCATGCCATGCCATGCGATTGGCACACCGATTTTTGTTCAAATCTATGAAGCACTAAGGCGATGCCAGTGTAGAATTTTATTCAAATTTTGTAAGAACTAAGGACAGTTCTATTGAAGGGAGAGGGGAATGTAACACCCCAGTTTTGACCCCGTTGCATTAATGTATATGATGTAAATGTAATATCAAATCATGACAAGGAGCTCAAGGCCAAGGCCCTGTCATTGATTAATGTTTGGTATATAGGCGATCATGGTTTATGCCTATGGTATCTATGCTGAGTCAATCATGATTGCAAACGTCATGAAAATATGAAAATTAATGAAAAACCATAGCCAACTATGTCAATTCAACGAATAATGAGATGGGGGCATGATTTTCCTAAGGATAAGGGGTTGGGAATGTTAACCTTGAGAGAGTTTGGGGAAAATCCACGTGTCATGGGGAGAATCCATTAGAGCTATCAACTACCCTCTTTCTTGTCTTCTATTCTCAACCATTTATTCTACCAGAAGGTGGTTGAGGTAGTTATTGCTTGGAAAGGGAAGAGTATGGGAAATTTTGAATGGGGCAGAGCACCCAGTTTTGGAATGTCATGTTTTTCTTGCATGGACAAGAAAACACCAGAACCATATGCCACTTTGAACCACACGTTCATGTCTAGTTTTACACTCACAATTTGAGAGCTACGGGACATTCTGGTTGGGGAGATACACCACCATATTCATTCCCAGGGAAGAGGACCTTGTGGTAGTAGTTGAACTCTACCTGTGTGTATCCTTCGCATTCGGTGAGTGTTTAGTGACATTGTGGTATCAACAGAGCTCTACCTGTGTATATCCTCTACGTTCTGTGAATGTTTTCCCTGGAATGACTGTGATTGTTGTCTTGCAGCGTTGTCTTGAATTACAAATTTTATGATACCATGTTACTTGTGTTCCAGAGTAAGCCTGTGTTGTAGAGTCTCCCTATGGTTATTGTGATTGTGCACCCTAGTTCAGGTCTAATCTATGTACAAGACTTAGGAATGGGAGAGACGTAGAACGTGCTTGATAAACCTAGTGTGGAACCTCACGATAAGATAAGAGTCGCGTGTAACCTACTATGTGCATCCTGAAGAGTAGTGGAAGGGAAGGTTTAGCTTGAGGGACTATGGAGCAGAGAAGGGGACACTTCCTTGTGTTGGGTGTGTAGGTAGTGGGGAATCAAGGCTAGATAGGTCTTGTGAAGGTGTTCTTAACTCCGTAGATGAGCTCACTTGCTTAGCAGTTCTTCTTGTCCACTGCCCCAGATTCCTGATAAACCCAACTGGAGAGATGGCTTGGCTGGAAGCCTAATAAACCCATCTGTTGGCTTGGATGTGTCTCATTGAGTTTGACCTTCTGAGTAACCTTTGGTTGGATAGTCTGATAAACCCATATTTTAATGTTGGCTTGGCTAGTTAGCCAGATAAATCCAGTAGTGAGATGGCTTGATTGAGTACAGTTTGATAAACCCATATGTTGGCTTGAGTGTTCCTTAAAGGTGAATGTTGGCTTGACTATGTTTAGTCTGTGATACCCAACTATGAGATGGCTTGGTTGAGTGACCTATGAAACCCATCTGTTGGAATGTTTTACCTTGCATCCTAATAAACCCAACTATGTTGGCTTGGCTGAGTGTTGTTTCACCTTGTCTATGTATAAGTCTGCTAGTGTTTCCCTTTTCCCTCAAGGAAATCATCCCCAGCTCGGGGGTGGCAGTGTTTCTGAGAGACTAAGGAGCGCATTGGCCTATGGTTGGGTGGAACGTTGCAGTGACATAGCTAGTTGCGGGACAAGTTCTATGCAAGATAAGTGTTCTTGTCCATGTTATTCTCTGCAATTGTATTTCTTGTTTCACAAATTGCTTGATGGAATGTGATGAACATGTTGCTATGTGGAATTGATGCATTAATCCTTTGAATAACTTGCAATTATAGGCATCTATGTATGTTTTCCCATCAATGCATTTCAAAATAAGTTGCAGGGTAGTTTGGCCAGATCATTAATGGCCTTAATGGTCAGATCGATTTAAAAATTTAGTGGAAAAATCGAGTTTCTTGTTAGAAATACTTCTTTGTGCAAAATTGCAGGTTTGCAGGATGCGGGATGTAGAATGTCCTTTTGCGGGTTTTGGTCTCTGTAGATTTCCCTTTCGCAAATTCCTTTCTGCAACTTGTGGGATGCAGGATGCAGGATCACAGTGTTGAGATTCCCATAACTCCCAATTCCATCATTCAAATCTCTGTGCCGTCGATCTTTGCAGGATGATTTCCTGCCATTGATCTGTTTTCGATGCGAGATGTGGGATGCCAGCTGTGGGAAGTGAGATTGCAATTTTTGTAATTTTTGACCCTGCAACTTGGGCTTTCCACACCGTTGATTTATGCAGCTGGATTCTAAAACGTTGATTTGGTTCCAGTCCGCAGGATCATTTATGATCATTGATTTACATCATGTTTTCTCTCCATCATCCGATCTCCTCTGAGATATTTCCTTGAAGATCATCGAACTAAGCAATGGATGACTGGAAAGAGTGTGGCAGTGTTGGAAATGTCGAGAGGTGGTTCGTGACCATGCTTGTGTTTTGATGAACTGTGAATGTTCTTGATGAATTTTTTTAATTCCGCATGATAATGGGGCATGGGTACGTGATAATGGGCTACCTGATGCACAACTATTCAAGGTTGGAATGGTTCACGACTACTTGTTGGGGCGCGCACCTTAACGGTCCTTAATTTTGGTAACTCTGCAGTTTTTGTGGAAGCTTGTACACGGAGTTGCAACTCAAAATAGTCATAGGGGTGTCGGGGTTGGGTCAAAGCCCCTCTTTTTGTAAAATGTCCCATGATTTGCAGGTGCCCATGGTTTAAGTCCATGCTATTGTAATAGTGCACTTGTATAAATAAGGCACTTATGTAAAAGAGTCAAGTAAGGTTATAGCAGGTTCTATTATGATGAGAATTTGATGCAAAGGCCTATTTTTGGGTTTTAAGGTTAATTCCTAGCTGTGTGCATGGACGACCTCTGCAGCTGAGTGCGCAGAGGGTTTTTGTAAGAAAGGTTTTGCAGCTGAGTGCACAGATCAGAACTGTGATTTTGTAAAGAGTTGAATATAAAAGTAGTTCTGTGGACATAGCCCCTACACTGAGGGTGAACCATGTATATCTTGTGTTGTGGTGGTTCTTTTATGTTGTTTCTGTTATGTTTTTATGCATTTGATAAGTATATTAATGATAAAGTAAGATAAACTACTAAAGATTAACTTTGTTGTGAATTCCCAGTTAAGGGTTAAGCAAGAAACTGTCTTTTATCTAAACTGTGAAGCTATATAAGTAAATATTGAAGCTCTGTGTTGCATGATTATTGTTTGTTAAGGCTAAAGGTACAGTAATATCCCTCTTCTGCTTGTAGAAACCTGATTCTGTGGCACCCCATAGCTATTTTGGGTGAGATTGCAACCTGTTTGCAGGTTGTTGCCGAAAGGGCCAACACTGTGGGTCTTTTGTTGGTGCAAAGTTAATAGTATAAAACCCGAGTCTGCCCATAGCCCAATACTACTATGAGAAAATAGTTTAGTATTTGGAAATGGGAACAACACTAGAAGGGATCACTACAATTCATAAGAAGCATTTGGTCATTCGAGCTGCGGATTTCCAGTTGATTGTTGGAGAACTCTAAATGATGGGACCCGATGAGAACTTACGACGATGTGTCCTACCACATGAATTGGAAAGGGTATTGGCAGAAGCACATGCGAGAGTTGCGGGTGGACACTACAGAGGTCACGCTTATGCCAGAATGGTACTTTGTATAGGAATTTGGTGGCCAACTCTCAATGGTGATGCGATAGACTATGAACAGACTTGCAATGTTTGTCAAAGAACTAGGAAACCATTGTGTAGGGATGAGATGCCATTAGTACCTCAGGTAATGTTGCAGCCATTTGATAAATGGGAAGTGGATTTTTTCAGGCCAATGAACCCACCAGGAAAGAGAAATGATTCCTCTACATCATTACAGTGATGGATTATATGATAAGATGGGAAGAAGTTGCACCGGTTGTATATTGCACCGCTGCAGCAACAACAAGATTTCTCTTTGACAATGTTGTCACTCATTTTGGTTGTCTAAAGATATTGATGAGTGATTAGGGGAGTCACTTCATCAATTGCACCATAAGTGTGATAACAGAGGAATTCAAAATACAACATAAGAAGAGTACCCCTTATCATCCACAGGATAATGGAACAGTTGAAGCATTCAATAAGGTGTTGGAACATGCACTCACAAAGGTCTATAATGTACATTGTGATGAATGGGATTTGAAAATTCCAATAGTCTTATGGGTGTATCACACTACATGCAAAAGGTTGATAGGGAAGACACCATTTAAGTTCATGTATGGGCACGAGGCATTCATGCTAATGGAATACATTGTTCAAAGTTTTCACATTTCATAAGCGACGGGGATTGATGATGCATGAGATTTGGAAGAACACCTACTTCAGTTGGTGTAGCTAGAGGAATACTGTTTTGTTGTAGGATTTCATTAGCGCATTGAGAAGGACAGATATAAAGTGCGGCATCATCAACATATCAATAACAATCACTTTCAACAAGGAGACCTAGTGTTGCTATATGACAGTAAGTTTACCAAACATGCAGGTAAGTTGTAGATGCATTGGTTTGGTTTTTATGTGATCGATTTCATTACTGAGGGAGGTGCAATACAGTTGCAATAGTTAGATGGTGCAATGCTTCTTAACTTAGTGAATGTAAGTGAACTAAATCCCTCTAGGATGAGCCCAATGCTACATGATTCTTAAGGCATTATGGGAAAATAAATATTTTTTTTTGCATGAGATGGTAATTAGAAAGATGGCTCACTAGGAGAAAGTGGTCACGTAAGTAGAGGTATCAAGGTCACAGTTAGGGAACGATGCCGCGACATATGCAAGGGCATGATAGAGTCAAATCGACAGTGGATATAGTATTTAAACCATTTATCTTTTGGTTCTCTTAGAAAAGACATGCATTAATGGTAGATTCAACCATTAAATCAAGAGGATCGATGACAGATTCAGGTAGTAAATGGAGGATTTGGTCATAATGATTAAGATATATTTCACACAGTCGACTCTGCACTAGAATTAGCAGGCCGCAATTTGAAAATAACCATTTTGGATTTGATTTTCATAGATATGAAAGTTGAGTTGCAAAGCTGTGAAGGTTAAGTTGTGGAGTTGACTTGTAGAGCAGAGTGAGGTTAAGGTGCAATGTTGAGAAATTGTTGGGAAATTGTGAGGAATGCCGAGTGAGCCAATACAAGTAGAGATTTACAGTGGGATACATTCACCATTTATCAGGGTGACTATTGAGCAGGAAGAACCCATCATGCTAGTGGGCCATCGTCAATCCGAAGAAGAAGAGGGGGTCTCATCGACCCAAGTCCCATGTGCCAAAGAAGCAGATGATGAGAACTTCTACATAGGCAGAGAAAAACGATGTCGAGCAGTCAGGACCATTGACATTAGGAGCTGAGGATTCCATGACCATGACTATGGTGTCCACTGCGGACATCCCCAGATATGTTCCTCCTTGTAGACCTGGTGCCAAGCTACGCTAGATGATGAAGAACCAGAGGTATCCAGTCAAGATGAAGAAAATACCGTAGGGGATGGAATGCACCATTGACATCGTACCCTGCATCATGAGGATGAAGTATGAATATCACAATCCGATGGCATCATCTGAGATCATAGAAGATCCATTTGTACCATAGATAGGGGAAGATAATGGCCCAATAGCAAGCACTCAGCATGACTGGGAGTGGGGATTGCATAGGGCGAGGCTTTTAGGCCTCATCAATATGTCGCATTTCAAAAGGTTTGTGGAATCCAACGCATGTACAAAAATATGTTGGCCAATTTTATGGGGGATATCTATGGCTAGACCGACCGATACTAGTCACTCGAGAGTTGATTTCGCAAATCACATTGTTTCCCATGAAAAGGCCTGATTCATCGTAGTACTTTTGCACTAAGGATAGTGATCAAAGACTAAATGAATAATAAAAGAAGAAGTTTGGGATGCAGTATGGAAAATCGGCCTATGTGGTGGATACAATTAATGACCAGGATATGTTCATTGCAAAAAATATTCTAGCCATGAAGGTTCTAAGGAAGAACTGACCCAATCAATGCACTGTTGGGGTCATTGTGTGTGCTAAGCGATGTGCCTAGGGCATGCAAATGAACTGGTGATTGTTTCTATTGAACCAGTTAAAAAAATATGCAATCATGGTATAGTAAGGGAAGCGACCATTCACTTATATCTTGTTTATCATTTTGATCATGCTAGTTTCTTAGATGGAGCCTAAGGACTACCAGGGCATGGACGTTGAGGTCACTAATGTATGCATAACGTGGTATGAGAACCTTTGGTACATCAAAGAAGATGAACATTTGAAGGACTGCTCAATACAGTTATGGATATATTGGGAGGTACTATAGGATGCAACCTGGAAGATCATGCGCATATGATAAGAAGCAACGGTAAAATATCTAGGAATTGTACGGTTTGCAATGGGGATGCATGCAATTCATGTGAAAGTGTGAAGGGACCTAGACAAACAATGATTGGACACACACTACAATATTTTGATGTAGAGATGGATGCCATTGTAGATGACTAGCCTATGGAATGGCGAGAACCAATTAGTGAGAATGAAGTGTCAGACATCGTGATAGGTCCACTAGCGGATGCTTCAGCAGATACTGCGCCCTACCAAAAGAGTGAGAAAGAGTCTGATGAAGCATCGATAAGAACCTGAACATATTTGGAAATGGTTCGTAGGTTCTAGGAATCCAGAATAAAGAAGCGACAGGAGTAGGGTGAGTCTAGTGGCATAGGTCCAATTCCATATGTGCAGGTGGACCGCATTGTTGCGCCTATCACAATGGCCACAACTATGAGTGAAGAACAATTGAACAAACATTCTTATAAAGGATTTGTAGAGGTAAAAACTCCACCGAGTTCTTTAGTTGATACAATTTCGAGATGAGTGCCCAAAGAAAACAATTTGCAGAAGGCAGGAGAGATAAGAAAAGAGAAGCAGGTCCAAATTGTACATATTTCTTTGCACCCGATTGATACCAGTAGTGAAGATGTCGATACCTCACTCCAATAGGTTTAGGAGGTCTCGTTGGATGTCAATGAACTATCAACTCATACATTGGTAAAATTGCAGAAGCTTGCGAGTCAAGATTTGGTCGACTGAGAACATGTCATTGACGATCACCTCTTAAAGTTGCACTAGTGGAAAGAAGCAACACAAACAAAAATTACAGATTTGAAGAAGGAATAGGACAGGATCATCATAAAAAAGGTGCAACTATGGGACAACAAGGCTATATTGGAGAAATTAGTTTTCGATTCTTATCAAGAAGTATCAGTTATGGAGGAGGACTTGTATGTGCTAGCCAATGCGCAGAATTTTTCCCAGATCATCGCAGGATTCAAGAGAGACATTGCATATTTGCAGGTATTTTTGAACCCAAGTACACTGCCAGAGGTAGTTGATGCATGCAAAAGAACCATCAAATATGTAGAAACACAACTCGAAGACAACAAAAAATAAGCTAAGATGATTATAGATGAAACCACACAATTTTGGGGGAGCATGGTCCAAGATGAGCAATTGGAGAAGATAAACACACAACTGAGGGAATTTGAAGGTAAGTTGGATGCACTAAGGATGTTTCTCTGATAAATGAATCTGATAGTGCATGTGACTAAAGCGGTGGAGTTGAAGGCTCTGCAACTAAACGTCACCAAGGCAAGGGAACCACAATAACGTCAAACAATATGGGTATAATAATTCCAAGATATCAATGAGTAACCGATGCTAACAATAGTGAATGCACTTCAAGCGGTGCAAGATGGTCTAAGGAATTCATTTCTAAGATCATGGATCATCCATCTATGCAGCACATTGTGGATGGTGTAGACATTAGTGACATGGTGAAGGTTCAGGTGGAAGAAGTAAAGAAATCGTAGGAGGATTTCAAAATCAAGATGATAGAGTACACTGCTTCCAACTCACATGGCTTGAGGGTGAGACACAAGATTGTGTTTGGGGCCTATTGGTAGGTAGTTTTGAGGATAATTGGTCGCACAACACTGAGGATGATTTGCAAGGTCAAATTTGATGTGCAAGGCAGAAGATGGCATGCAAGGTATTTTGTTCATATTTTTTAGATCTTGGTCATTATTTTATAATTTTTGGTCCAAGTAGTTAGCAAGTTTATTTAAGTGGATCATGTTGTAAAAGGCACAAGCCTATAAATAAACCTTGGGTTGTAATGTTGATAGATCGATTTTGGAGAAATATTTAGAGACATACTGAGATCACCTATCTTTAATATGAATTGTGGAATTGTTTTGATAACATGTGTTTTTGATGTGGAAGTAATATGACATGACGAATATTTGATGGAAATACGGTGTGTTTTACATCTTTCTGTTTTCCTGCTTTCCTATGATGTGATGTGAATGGATAAATATTGCAATATGAAGCTTCTTTCTGAATGATTCAATGATTTTGTTTATTTAATAATGTTATGATGATTTATATGTTCTGTATTTCTCTCATCTGAATGGTTTTATGTGATCTGATGAATGTTAATAAAAATCTATGATAATGAACCAATTCTTGAATATATGAAGTAATGCTGCAATAGTTGAACTGTGGAAAACGTGGTTTTGACAGTCCTCCCTTGAACATCTTGGGTGTGGCCTCATATACTCCATAGGTGTTGCTATACAAGGTAAAACCTGTCTGTTCCGGTTCTCAGGGAGATCATTGGGTTAAGGGTGTCGACAAAGAGTGAACCCCCTTCGACGGATCTACGTCAATAGGGATAATGGGTCTCCCTTCCTTATACGTCTTGAAGTATTTATAATTCCACAAGTAACTCCATTCATGAGGATGGGGAATAAATAAGAGGACACTAAGTTCGTTATCCACTCTATCTAGTCTGTCCTAAACCCACAACCCTTTAGCATGCTTCGAATGAATTTCCAATTAAATTTTTCATATGCTTTTGATATGTTTAACTTCACCATAATTCCCATGATTTTCCTTAGTTTTAAGGATTGAATCATCTCATGTACCAAAATATTCCCATCTGTTATCTACCAACCCTCAACAAATCTAGACTTTTAAGGAGAAATTAAAACCGAAAGTAGGGGTTTTAGAAGATTCGTAATTACCTTAGTAATAATTTTGTAAATGAAGTTGCAAAGCCTTATGGGCCTGAATTTGTCTGCAGAATCAACACCTTCACACTTTTTAACATGCTTAATAAAAGTTGCATTGGATGCTGGAAATGTTCATTTAGAGACAATAGAGTCTTCAACTATCCTCCACACTTCAATTTTGATGAGATCCTAGAAGTGGTGAAAGAAGTTCATTGTGAAACCATCTCTCCCTAGGGATTTTCCTTATTTCTTCTCGAGCACTGCTTCCTCTATGTCAATGGGGGATTTAGGTTTCATCAAGAGATCAATTTTCTCATGAGTAACTAGAGACAGGATAAACCTTGTTATTTTCTCTATTTCTCCCCTCATGTCCTTCCTTGACTTCGTTAGAATTCCAGTGAAATAAAGATTTAAAGTGTTCTCTATTTCTTCCCTCATTTCCACCCATTCTCCCCTAGCATTTTTTATGGAAAGGATTTTATTTTTCATCATATTTTGAATGATTGAATGCTAGAAGAATTTGTTAGTTTTTCATCACATTTAAGCTAGCATTATGATCTTAGGATCTTTTCACTAAGAGAATAACAAGAACAGCAATAAAACACAATCACATCACAAGAGACAAGAGACACAAAGAGTTTTCCTTGGGGAAACCATAAAGGAGAAAACCCCGCAACTTCCTCTAAGATAGAATCAACACCAAAACAGCAGTAGTCTTCTGTCTTCTGTCTAGTCCCAAAATTTCCTTCTCCAGTAGTGCACCACACTTGGGAGAGCAAGTGATGTATTTCACAAGTGATAAATAGAGATACTCTCACTCTCTATTTATATTCATCCATTCACTTGAATTTCCTTTTCACACGTAGGCTCAACCTAATAATTACTACTCGAGCCTACACCTTAATTAGTGTATAATAACTCAAGTGCCTCAAAACTGTGCGGACTTACCTAATGACTTGATATGACTTGATTACATTATTAATCCTCCCGATCGGAACATCAGGGCATGACCACATGACTCAAATACATAATAGAGACATCTCAGAATAAACATCAGGTTACAATATATAAGATAAATAGAAGAATAGATTCCGAAGTTACATATACATCAACACTCCCTCTTAACTAGGGAGGTATTCTTTCGACACAATTTTCAGCACTTGTCTTCTTCTCTGTATCAACTGGATCATCTCATCTTAAAGTCATCTTCGTCTTCAAGTCATCTTCATCTTCAATTCATCATCGGATCTGGATCATCTTCGAACATCATCACTAGATCTGGATCATCTCTCGATCTGGATCATCATCACTGGACTGGATCTGGATCATCACTCGTTCTGGATCATTACTGTTGGATCATCATTACTGGATCTGGATCAACACTGGTGCTATCTCATGATTCTTCTCGTCATAGGAATTTCTACAGAGCCAGCCCTTTTTCATGCTGGTTGTAGGCCTACCCTCATGCAGGTCTTCACCCAGCACTTATATCTGACCTGCTCGTCAGAAAGGCACGCCCAGCACTCACATCTGATCATGTAGTAAACTAGAATCCTATCAGAAAGGCCCAGCACTCACATTCACCAGTATGATAGGACACACCTACTATCATCTATGAAATGGCTCAGCACTTACAACCACCAGCATGATAGGACACACCTACTATCATCTATGAAATGGCTCAGCACTTACAACCACCAGCATGATAGGACACACCTACTATCATCTATGAAATGGCTCAGCACTTACAACCACCAGCATGATAGGACACACCTACTATCATCTGTGGAAAGGCATAGTACTTACATCCACCAGCATGGTAGGACACACCTACTACCATCTGTGAAATGGCACTGCACTTACAATCACCAGCATGATAGGACACACCTACTATCATCTGTGAAATGGCACATCACTTACAGTCACCAGCATGATAGGACACACCTACTATCATCTGTGAAATGGCATAGTACTTACAGTCACCAGCATGATAGGACACACCTACTATCATCTGTGACAAGGCTCAACACTTACATCCATCCAGGCGGGAACACATCCTGCTCACAATGATGGAAGGGCATGCACTCATATCGGATCATGAGGGGAACACATCCCAGCAATCATATCAGAATGGCCCCCAGTCCTCCTCGACTGAGATACCTGGTAACTGACCAGGCGCCTCCATTCTCCTAGAGAATAGCAGTTTCCCTTACATCCAACCTGCTTGTCGAAATGGAAAACACTCACATCTGACATGGAAGGAACTTAATCCTTTATCCATGAACAAAATGGTTCAGCCCTTACATCTGATCAAGTGGGAACACATCCCTCTATCACATCAGAATGGCTACTCAGTTCTTATACTGAGTGTTCCTGGTAACTGACCAGGTGCCTCCATTCCTAGAATGGCAATTGCCCTTACATCTATCCTACTCGATAGAATGGCCAGCACTCATATCTGACATGGAAGGGAGAAACCCTACCACCATGACAGAATGGCTCAACCCTTATATCTGACCTACTTGTCAGAATGGCTATGGATCTCAGCACTCATATCTGACATGGAAGGAACCAATCCTCTCACCATGATAGAATGGCTCGGCCCTTACATCTGACCATGGAAGGAACCAATCCTCTCACCATGTCAGAATGGCTATGGGTCTCATCACTTTATCTAGGAGGAAGCCTCGATCTGGAGAACACCAAGTCTCTCTCTGAAGTACTTGAACTTCATCCTAGCCAATGGATTCATCAATACATCAGCTATTTGTTCCTCCGTCGCAATATACAGGAGCTTCACTGCTCCTCTCTACACCATATCCCTGATATAGTGATACTTGATCTCGATATGCTTTGACCTGTCATGAAACAATGGATTCTCTGACAACTTCATGCAACTCTGGTTGTCACAAGTAGCATCTAACTGGAGATCAAATATATCAGACAGTAGCTTCCACAGCCATACTTCCTCACAACTAGCTGAACAAGCTGCGACATACTCTGCTTAAGCTGTACTCAGTACCACACAGGATTGCTTCCTGCTAAACCAAGAGATCACACCTGATCCCATACTGAAGCAACATCCTGAAGTACTCTTCCTGTCGATGGCACTACCTGCCCAATCTGAATCAACATAACCTTCCAGGTTAATCTTCTGATTCACATCGTACTTGAGCCCATAATCAATTGTACCCTTCAGGTACCTCAGAATATGCTTTGCAGTAATCAAGTGAACACTTCTCGGATATTTCAAGTACAGGCTCAAGGTGTTCACAGCAACGCAAATATCTGGTCTCTTGTTCGTCAGGTACATCAATGACCCAATCATCTGACGATACATCATAGCATCAACCGACTCTGATGAAGCATCACTCAATAGCTTCAAGTTTGATGCCATAGGTGTGGCCATGGCCTTGCAGTCCATCATCCCAAACCTCTTTAGGATCTCTACTACATACTTCCCTTGTCCAAGGAAGATCCCATCTGTACTCTGCGACACCTCCATACTTAGAACAATAATGCATCGACACATAACAGGAGCATCACAGGTCTTTCGTCTTTAACCTTGAAGCAAAGGTTGGAATCCGCTTTACTCTCAGTAAAGGCCTAGAGTCATCAGTAATTTGTCCATCCTGTCGTACCATGTTGAATCTTAGATCTTCTGTAGTCACTCCCTCTAAAGCGAAGCATCATACTCCCTCTGTCTTCTATGCTCTATGCACTGAAAACATTCTATATCGGAGTGACAAGTAGCTTCCTATGCTACTAATATTCTATGTGACCATCTAGTGTATAGGCTTGCATATTCAACCTTGTAGTAAGGGTTAATATATTCATCAAACTCTTACTGGCTGCAAATGTCTCTTCGAAGTCTAGGCCTTCCTTTCATGAGAAGCCTCATGCTACGAATCTTGCTTTGTATCCCACGATGTTTCCATATACTACATGATGGAACTATGAACTTCTCTTCAGGTCTCGATACTACGCCCAGACATCATTCTTCTTGAACTGATCTTCCCTTTATTCTTGGTGGCTGGAAGGTTCTGCATCAATGATGTCACTGCATTTATCATGTTATTCTTTGTCTTGAAATGTCGTCACTTGTTCTTCAGAACAAGTCTTCATTCTTCTTTGCTTGTAGGCGATTATGTATGCGGTCTTTCCTACATGTCAAATGCAATTGTATGGTTAGAAACATTTCATAAGGAATATTTATACTGGAAAACACTTATGCATAAATATATGATCATGCAACTACTTTAGCCAATACAACATTCATCCATATCTCACTGAGACTTTCTAGATGCCTTCCATCTCTACCAGGACAACATTGAGATTGTGCACTAATCCAATATGTCAGCAAAGAGGTTTCATTCTAGATAAGTAGCAATGGAGAGCTGTATAGCATCATGAGATACTTACCCATCATATGCATATTAGTAGTATACTGTCGTTAATGCAAACATCCTATCATGCATAATAGAATAACTGAATATAAACAAATGCATAACAAAATAATATAATGAAATGACAATTGAATACTTATCTTTATTTGTTTCGAGGGTAGACTCCTTCTTGAGCCTTCAGCTTCATCGTCTTCTTCATTCATAATAGTATTGTTTCTTATCCAAAAGCTAAGGTGGATAAGAAGTTCTTCAAGAGTTGAGTTGTTCATATTCCTCATTGATTGAGGGATCTTCTTTGGATGGTGATATCTTGATCTTCAATTGCTCCCATCTTCTCTTCTCTTATTATGATTCAAGATTCTTCTTCTTCCCAAAGTTTGATAAAAGTAATCACATTCCTTGAATGAATTCCATGATCCTGGGAGGCCATTCAACGTGGCCATCATCACTTCTGCATTCTTCACTTTTTATTTTACCGCTTCAAGTTGTTCTTGATTTGAGAGACTCTTATGACTGCATGGTCTCTGCATTCTAGATCTTCACATTATTCAACTGGATTCTTTAGGTCATATTCTGATTTTTGTTCTTCCCTTCAGATAGCTTGAAATTCTATTCTTCTGTTCTGCAACCCCATTTTGTTGTGGATTATAAGGAGTTGACAACTCCCTCTTAATCCCTTCTTCTTTGCATAGCTCTTTGAATTCATTCGAAGTGAATTCTCCACCATTATCTGATCGAATGGTCTTGATCTTCTTTTCAATATGGTTCTTGATCAAGGATTTGAATTCCTTGAACTTGCTGAACACTTCATCTTTGTTTTTCATAAAGTAAATCCATGTCTTTCTAGAAAAATCATCAATAAAAGAAACATAGTATGCATACCCTCTTAGTGAGTTTGATGGCATTGGACCGCATACATTGGAGTGGATGATTTCTAGAATGCCTTTGGCTTTGCTTTTGCTGCTAGGAAATGTCTTCTTTGTATTCTTCCCTTTCGCACATCCTTTGCAAACTCCATCATGCTTTGCTTGGAATGCAATAGGTAGTGATCTGTAGTGCACATGTGCAAGCCTTCTATGCCAAAGCTCATTTGTCTCTACCGTATCATGGATCAAGGCTTGTTTTGGATGAACCTTCAATTTGTACAAGCCTCCTTCTTGTTCTCCAATCACTACTGCATCATCGATTTTCTTTCCTTCTGGCCACATGATGACTTGACCATCGATGAATGCAACCCACATTCCTTTTGCATCCAAGGCTGAAATGGATAGAATATTCTTCTTAAGTCCTGGAACAAACAATACTTCTTTCATTGTTAGAGACTTACCAGAGTCTATCTTGTATGAAGATTCCCCACTACCTTTTATTGGATATTGGTAGTCATCTCCTAGTTTCACCTTATGAGGTGATTCATGTCTGACAGTCTTACAAAGGATTGCTTGAATCTCGTCATATGTTTGGAAGCCCCACTGTCTATAAGCCAATCATCATTTCCATGAGTAAGGTTACCTGTGAGAGCTGATATCAGAACATATTCATCCTTGCTTGAAGAATATTTACTTTCATATATGGATCTCTTTCTGGATAGTTCATCATCCTCTGCATCATGAGCATGATGTCTTCTTGGCCTCATCTCCCTCTGAAACTGGAACCTCTATACTCATGTAGGTTTCCAATCCAGTTTCTTCAGAGAGATCAAATACTTCTATGCTTGGAAGTTGTCAACTTCACCAAGCTTATCATCAATCTATTGTGATAGATCATATTGAAATGAGAACCTCAAATGGAAATACAAAAGATTAGATCTTACCGATTTGAGGTGTCCGTCCTTGTCCTGGAGTTCGCTGATCTAGGGTTTGTCGCAGAAACCCTAATTTTAAAAACTTGGAAACTTTCAGATCTGATTGGACAAACACATAGATCTCTTCAAATGGAGCTGTCCTATGTACTCCTTTTCTGAAAACAATGGAGGGAATCTCCTGAAATAGGAAGCCCTAATTTACTGATTTCTTCTGTAGAAATGCCTGTTAATGTTTCTATGATATCTCTGAAATTACTAATCCTATGTGTCTGCAATTTCTCACTGAGGTAACCTCGCATGTCCCTGATCTAACACCATAGGTTTCATCAGAATTGGTTTCACCATTTGGGATTTATGATCCTTTTTCCAAGGTGACCTGTTACAGGACTATTCAGAACAGCGAAGTTGTACGGCATGCCATGTGTACTGGTTCACCTTCTAAGTCTGATATTTGGACCACTGAAATTAAAGTCTGTTCCCTTTCTGGAACATCTTCAAGAATTCAATTTGGACCTCTGTAGCTCAAGATATTGCAGATCTCCCCAGATGTCCTGTTTAGGGATGAATTCTGGAAGAGGCTGGAACCCTAACTTGGAGAGATCATATCTCCTGGAGTACAGAGAATATGAGTCTGATTTTTGGATAAAGGATTCATCAGTATTTTATATTCAGCCCCTGCAATTTTCAGCTTCTGAAACTTCTCCAATATTGGAATATAGTGACTGTACCAAAACGTATCAGTTTTAGTATTTAGGGTTTCTCCTAGCTCAGGGTCAAACTAGGGTTTGAATTTCCTGGAGTTTCACCAAACCAAATTTATTGATCTAGGTCTCTAAACTTTGGTTTTGATGAGGATAATAACCCTATGCTGGTCGCACTCAAAAATTCCTCTTCTGTAGAAATCCCCAATTTCCACATTGAAACTGAAAATGCTTGAGATTGAATTCTGCATCGATAGAAAGATGCGCCCTAAGGAGGAGAGTTGTTCCACCTTACTTTTGCTGAAAATCTGTGGAGGAATATCCATAAACTAGGAATCCCTAGTTCCTATAGCTGCACAATGTCTTCTTCTCAGGTTAGCTCTGATACCATGTTAGTTTTTCATCACATTTAAGCTAGCATTATGATCTTAGGATCTTTTCACTGAGAGAATAACAAGAACAACAATAAAACACAATCACATCACAAGAGACAAGAGACACAAAGATTTTTCCTCGGGGAAACCATAAAGGAGAAAACCCCGCAAATTCCTCTAAGATAGAATCAACACCAAAACAGTAAGAGATCTCCCAAAATAGCAGTAGTATTTTGTCTTTTGTCTAGTCCCAAAATTTCCTTCTCCAGTAGTGTGCCACACTTGGGAGAGCAAGTGATGTATTGCACAGGTGATAAATAGAGAGACTCTCACTCTCTATTTATATTCATCCGTTCACTTGAATTTCCTTTTCACACATAGGCTCAACAAAATATTTACTACTCGAGCCTACACCTTAATTAGTGTATAATAACTCAAGTTCCCCGAAACTGTGGGGACTTACCTAATGACTTGATATGACTTGATTACATTTTTAATCCTCCCGATCGGAACATCGAGGCATGACCACATGACTCAAATACATAATAGAGACATCCTGGAATAAACATCGGGTTACAATATATAAGATACATAGAATAATACATTCCGAAGTTACATATACATCAACAAAATTTTGTATTACTTTCACGCTATTTTAGCCACCAATTCCTAGATTTTTGTCACCAGAGAATTTCTTCTTGTTTGTCTCTCTCTTCTAACTTGTAGCATAGGATAAGTTATTCCATTTTTAGGTCACAGGTATACCCTCCAATCACCCCAATATATTGAATATCCTGTTGACGGGATTCCAAGATCCTTTTGTCTGCAGAAATAATACCAAATTACTCCTTGTTCCATTTTTTAAACATATCTTTCAAAAAAATTATATTCTGTTGGAATTTGTACATACTCTGTCCTTCTCCTTCACTCATATCTTCCCACCAACTCCTAACTTTGTCACCAAAATCTAGATTCTCCATCGAGAATGGTTCAAACCTAAAGGGATTTTTGAACTAGGATCCCATCCCACTACAGATTAATTCAATTGGCCAATGATTCGAACCCGTTCTAGGGAGTTTTGTTGAGTAAATTTCACTTCCTAAATCCAATATATATTTAGATACCAAGAATCTTCCAAGTTTGGATCCAATGTGTCTATCCCCAATCCTCTTGTTATTCCATGTGAACCCCTCTTCAGGAAATATGTCTACCAGTCCTAATTCCTCTACGGTTTCTCTAGAGATCTCACTTTATTTCTCAATATTACATCATCCACCCTTCTTCTACTCCAGGGAGGTAATTAGATTGAAATACCCTCCCAAAACACAGTTATCAACGGACCTACTAATCCAGAGTTTTTAAAGAGACTTAATGAAATCCCTCTTTTCTCGAGCATTGTGAGGACCATAAACATTTGTAATCATCCCTTCAATTGCAAACCATAAAACCTTAAAGTCTATAGAGAGGGGGCATCTATTTCCTTGGAAACCCCCAAGGCTCACCCTAGTGGGGTCCCATAGGATTCCAAAACCTCTCGCATAGACTCTCACATCAATCGCTACCCCTTCACTATCATTCCATATTTTCTTACTCAGATACTAGATCTAAGTTTCATAACACTTAGCTTCTTGTAAGAAAACAATGGCCTATTTTGTTCGCTGAATCTTCTTACTTTAGATCCTAACCTTTCATGGGTTGTTTATGCCTGTAATATTCCATGAGTGACATATTCATTAAGAAACTTATAAACCTAAAACACCCTTAATTATAGGGTACTGTCATGACTCTACAAAACATCTTCTTGATTCTACTAATCTCTTCCTATTCTATTTCCTACCCGTCTTCTTAGTTGATTATTCAAACTTTCGTTTTGTTTCCTTGTGGGATCCTGAGCTAATCCCTAGCTTGTACATGACCAAATATTTAAGGATGTATTATTTTAACAATATCAGTTGTTCCATAGGAACCTAACCATTCCCTTTATCCTCACAAGCCTTCTCAATCACTTCTAGATCTAGATCTCAAATATCCATATCCTCTACTCCCTCTCCCATGTTAGGTTCCACTGTCTCTTGTTGCATCTCTTATGTGTTTTTTTCCTCCATCAAAGAGGCGGTATACAAAATTTCCAAGTATGGATGGATTTCCTATTTTCACACTGGTTGTTTTTCAAAGTTTTATTCCGATATATCTTCCAAGATATTGAATTTGTTTGAAACCGTTATCTTCTTGTTCACCTCCTGGTTGTCCTGCTTCCATTCGCCTCTCTTCCTTGATGAAAATATGGTAAACATTGGTCCTTCTTTTCCTCTTCCTTACCCAGGGTTATCTTTGCACTATGCATGGGGAGATCCCTAAACATATGGCATATTCATGGCATCGAAGACATCGAAATGAGATCTGTTCATAATCTAGGGTTTGAACCTTGCATTCCTCATCTTCCCATGACATACAGATTCCATTTGGAAAATATTTTTTCAGATACATGTAAACAAATATCGTAGCATAATCCATGTATCGCTTGATCCTATTTTTTTCTGATATTTTGATGAATTTCCGTAGAAAGTTCCCCAAGTCTTCTAAAATTTATAGGTCCCAATATTTTCCTGACAGATAGTACAACCTGATCCATACTAGTGAAACTTTCATATCTTCCTTTTCTAGACATAACTTTCCCTTCCAAGGTCTCAAGAATATGCCTTCCAAGTAAAATAACTACAACCCATTCCGCATCAAATGAGCTCCTAAGGAAAATAATAAAATAATAGTTATTAATTATGGAGGAAGAATGAAAAAAACTACTTTCTTTGTTCGTATTTTCGACATATCTCCCTCTGTTTTTACTCAAATTCCGAGTGAGAGAGCTCGTTTGATGCGAAATTCAATTTTTGCATCCAATGAGTACCCATACTGCATACTTTTGATAGACTCCGATATCCCAAAAACAATAAATACCTAAAATAATGTGATGATGACATCATCGTCATGTTTTTTCAGGTATTTATTGTTTTTTGGGTAGAGGGGTCTGTCAAAAGTATGTAGTATGGGTACTCGTTGGATGCAGAATTAAATTACACATCCAACGAGCTCTCCTTCTTGGAATTTAAGTAAAAACACAAGGATGTATGTCAAAAATACGAACAAAAAATAGTAGTTTTCTTTTATGACAAATATGTCAATTCAACCATTATGGTTGACTCATTTTATTGAAATTCTATTGGTTCTTGAATTCCAACTCACAAANAACGTTTTCTTATAAGGCCCATTTTAGACCCCAAATTTCCTCTAATGATAAGTTTGTTCCTATCCTCTACATTGTTGAAAGATATGGTAAAGAACCCCTTGGATCCCAATCAAAGTTTATAGTTCCCTTTGGGTTTCCAGGTAGTATTGATCTAGCAGATAATGGATTTTTCTGAAGGTTTCATTCCCACAAACTTTTTGATCAGTGCATTATCTTGCATATACTGGATTATTTCCCTAATATTTGAGGATCTGACTAGCATGGTTGAAATCAAGGTTGCTTTAGGCATGCACTTCCCTGTCTTCTGCACCATCAGTTTTTCTATTTTTATATGCAAATGATCTAGATCTAAAGATGTATATCCAATATTTATACATACTGAGTCCACTACTAGGGATTATTTCTTTCCTCCCCCATTTCCTTCATCCATGCTTCCGTTAGTCTTTCCCCCTTCGAAGGCACCCGACTAAACCTTCTGCCTCCATATCTTTCCATTCTAGCTATTGTATTTATAGTCTATTATATTTCTTCCATTTAATATAATACGTGTTCACGGTATCTTTGTTTTCGTTGCAATATGTATGTGTTTATGATTCTATATTTTTTCTTTCATTTCATTCTCACATAAATATGAATCAACATACATTCTTGCTTATCCTTATCTGTGATGAATCATTATTCCAAATGTTAGTATGTTACTGAAGACACCCTCTCTGATACCAATTATTGGATTTATCTTATTACTGACAGGGGGTGAATCAATCAATCATAAATATGTATATTATTTAACTTTAATAGATTTTTACCAAATAAAACTTTTGGACAGAAACAATAATCAATACAACATTGCACAAAATATGAGAATAATTGTATATATATAAATATATATGAATGATTACATCATTAGGAGATTGCAATTTCCAAACATGATCATCCACTCATTGTAGGTGTTGACCTAATCCTTAAGTACAATCTATGGGTTGTTAGCACCATCCTGCAACACATACACTAATTGGCATGCCAGTTATCGTAATTCATATTTGTGTGATGTATGTCGCATGTACGCTAATGTCCTTGTGGGAATTTCACACATAGGATCATAACACATATTTTTATTTAGGAATCTTTACACCACATACCATTTCCTTTTGTTGGACTATTACATACTAGTTTTTTTTTTATTGTTCTTTGTTGATAAGTATGACACAAATGGTATTTGCACATATCTTTCATTGTTAGTTTTCTTCTTTGGGGGTTACTATTTCTGTACTTGTGGGAAATGTCATGGTGGTATCTTTAGTCTCATAGGTCTTCAATACTCTTCATATGTATTTCTTCAATATTATTTTGTGTGAGGAAGTATTTATCATTGCAACTTGTTCAACAATCTTATTTGACATTAAAGGATAGCTCATGTTGAATACCTTTGAAATCAATGATAATATATTTTCAACATTCTCAAAGGGTCATTACATATAAGGATGTTTAATGAAAAGAAATAGATTGCATGGGTGACTAATTCCTAACCATACAAGCATGATTCCACCCACTTACCCCATGTCCACTTACCCCAAGATAGGTATCCTTGAATAACGAGCAATTGTTTCCTCCTATCATCTATATAGTGAGAATATATTAGTAACATATGTATATATCAACTCATTTATGGCTATGAATTAGGAATTCTATTTGACGACATGAGAAAAATATAGGAATTCTTTCTCTTTCCAACTTCCATATTCCAAAAAGTGGTGGACACTCTATAAACTATTTCCCACTTCACTGAATTCTTATATGATCTTCTAGATTGAAAGAAATACAAATTGGACCTACATGTGAAAATATCGACTTCTCTTTCTCTCCACCATCTAGTATCCACAGAAAAAAATTAAATCATTGAGGAAGGATGTCTTGCTCTTTGTCTTAGAATATTATTTTCTCTAAGGGTGCATACATATAAGGACATTTGTTGAAAAAGGATAATGTCATCCACTAACACCAAGAAACATCTCCCTGAAGAAGGATCATGTGTTTCCTTATATCATCTATATAGTGATAATATATTAGTATTATCTACATATATCAACTTGTTTATGGGTTTGAATTATGAATTCTATTCAAAGCACATGCACTCTTTCATTTTCCAACCCCCATATTCCTTGAAGTGGTGGATTCTCTTTAAATTATTTCCCTCTTCACTGAAATATTAGATGATATTCTATATTGAAAGAAATCCAAACTGGAACTACATATGGAAATAATGGCTTCTCTTTCTTGTTACCATATAGTATCCCCAACCCAAAATCGAACTCAGTAAGGAAGGAGCATCCACTCTTTCTCTGAGTATATTATTTTCACTAAGGGTCCATACATATAACGAAATTTTTGAAAAATGATAGATTTCACAAGGATCATGTCCTCGAAAAACCCCAAGCCACGTCTCTTTATAAAGTGGTCGTTGATCCTTCCTAAGTGGGTTGTTTGGACCATAAATCCTCTCAAATTCATAATGATAATATATTAGTATTAGATGTGTGTGTGTGTGTATTATATGGTAATTGTTTTGAATCCATTTACATAACACTCGATGAAATTATTTTTATATTGGATGTAGTGTCATTTGTCCCTTCCTAATAAACACCCTTTCGAAGATATTGTGACTAATACCAAATATTGTTTAGGCCACCAATGTATAGGAACCAAGCAAAAGGATCATTTTATCCTTCAACACATTTTCTATCAACAGTTCATCCATCATCGGAGGAATGTCCGACTGCCCCTTTCATCTATGCTTCAATGCCTTCTCACTATTGTTGAGAATGAGTCATCCCTATATTCCTCTGTTTTGCTTACCAAGGAGAGCAGTTTAGTGCATTATTTTGTGCATTAACTATTGTAATACAATTCAATTGATTTTTTCTCGAATTCTTACAAAACTTTCAGGCATCCCCACTTACAGATTAGACATTTGTATTATGTATATTGATAATTTTTCATTGATGATAGTTCTAGTACTGGTTGTATCAATGATAGTTCTAGTATTGGTTATACCTTCTATGAAATTTAACAAATGGAGAATGCATACTCTTGATAATTTGATACATGTACTTACAGTATGTAATACGGACCTCGATAAAACCATTTAGGTAGTGTTAGCCAATCTTCAACCTTCTCTTCTATAATAATTACTCGTTGCACCATCATGCGTTGTTAAAATATTCTATGGAAATTATGTTATGGAACCATTTTCATGATACACATCAAAGGTTTGTTTATATTATATCTAGTGTTGTTCAACACTTGCTGCTAAATACCCTTTCAAAGATTGTACAACTAAGAAAAAAATTTATAAGCCACCAACGTGTAGGAAGAAAGAAAAAGGATTAACCAACCATACAACCTACTTGAGTCTCAATGAATCATATATCAGTAGATAGATTTCCAACACCCCTTCCATATATTCTTTGATGTATTCTCACCATTGTTCAGAATGAGTCGGACCTAACTTCCTCTTTTCTATCTACTTGTGAAAGCAGTGTTGTGCATTATGTTTTCCATAAACTATCAAAATAACCATCATTCCATTTTGTTGAGAATAATATCAAACTCCATTAAATTACAGATATAGTGAATAAAGGAAGAAATAAAAAGGATCAACCAAACCTTCAACTCATTTTCTCTTGATGGTTGATCTATCATCCAATAAAGGTCTAATGACCACTTGAATATATTCTTCGATGCCTTGTCACCATTGTTCAGAATGAGTCATCCCTAGCTTCCTCTATTCTATCTACCCACATGAGCAATGTAATGCATTGTGTGGTCCATAAACTATCAAACCACCCATCATTCCATTTGGTTGAGTGTAATATCAGAATCCATTATGTTGTAGATATACTGAAGAAAAGATATTTCAACCCTTTGAAAACATTACATTTTTTTGTGATGACTATTTCTGGATTACACTGTGTTCCAAATTTCTAAAACAATGTTTTGGGTGGACAGTCCACCCTATTGGAATATTGGTCAATACCGATAGAGGGGGGTGAATAAGTATTTTTAACTTTTTACCATTTTAACCATTTATTAAACTTTAATCAAAACATATAATCAACACGATACTGAAAACACATTTTTATCATGGAACCCCAATTAGTTAAACCACCGATACTTCCAATTACTGAAAAATTGTTTTTTACAAATAGTTTTCCTACTTCTATAGACAAGGATGATATTACACCCTATTTACCAAAAACTATTTGTTACACCGAAATATTTTCCTCTTCATCCATGTGTCAACCTTTTTACCTAATCTGCAAATTTCTCTCTGAAAAATTGGATTGATATTGAGGTTATTTCTGCCTTTTTTCCCTCTTTAGGAAGGCTGATGCTTTTCCTCTTCATGCTAGGTGTGCTGATGGCACTTTTTCCTTTCATGGAAGGTGCATCGGTGGTGTTTTGAGGGCAAAAAATAGAAATTCGAGACCCTTCTCGAAGGAGGATGAGGTGGAGGTCTATCCCTATCATGTAGGTGAAGTGGCATTCGGTTCTTAACCTATGGGGAAGATCCCTTAGAATCCTCCTCCTAATCCTCAACCTACTCTATCCTTTAGCCTTATAAATTAAACCCTCTCTCCATTGTGAAGAGAGGAAGGAATATGGTACTATTATGCTGGTGGAATTTATAGGTGATCCCTATCATCTATTGGGAGGCTTACTAGCTTTCTTTGGAGGCTTTGGATTGGATTGTTGGATAGAAAGTTGCAGCGTTAAGGCTAGGTTGTGACATTCCTTCTTCATGTAATTCTATGTATCTCCTTGATTACATTAATACAAATCTCTTTCCATAAATATTATTGTGTTATAATGTTTAGATCTTTCTTCCTTAACTATTAGCTTAGATCAATTCATGTTTGGATACACATGTATTGTTTGCTTGTTTCCACTTGCTTTACAAGGTTTTATAGCTGGAGATATGAGGGATATGGAGCTTGGATCAACAAAGAGAGAAGAGGATTTGCATATTGCAGGTAAGTGATCTATCTGTTAACTTGTATTTCTATTGATCTAGGGAAGTAGGTTGTATTGTGTATTTCATTTGTTCTAGATCCACTTCAACTAGCGATATCTAGCTTGAGTTCACTTGAGTAGATTTATGCGATAAAAAATTTGGCGACCATACTGGGGAAGTGCATAGATCTGATTTCATTTTTTATTTATTTCATATATGCTTAGCAATCCTTTTTCTAGCCTCTAGAGACCCTCCATCCTTTATATTTTGTCTTTGAAGAGTGGCTTGCATCCTATTGATACCCTTTGGGTCACTATCATTTCTTCTACCCTTTTCCCATAGAAAATATGGCTTTTACTTTGTCTGTTTCTCCACCAGTGCACCTGGGTTGTGTGAACAGAGCGCCATTGGTATTATAGGCACTCTTTTTCTTAAGAGAAAGTGCATTGTCAACACTCTTACACTGTGTTGTAGGTGTACCTTCCCCTCATAGGCTATCTTTTAGATTGTTGTAGGCATGTCGGTCCCCTCATAGGCACTCTTTTACAGTGTTGTAGGTGCACCGGTCCTCTCACAGGTGCTCTGGTGCAGTATAGGGAGGTGCACCGACCCTTTGAAACTGCGATTTTGGCTTAATTTTCCTTCATTTTTGGGTTTTGGTTTGATGTATTTTGGTTTTTAGGATGCATATGATTGTCATACACCCCATAGATATAGCACTATCCCTTCCTCCCCTCAATCATTGAAGTTTGGTTGCATTTTGGTAGATCTGGAGAAATTCTTGATTGTTTTGGAATTGTTTGGGTGCTTGTCATATTCCTTTTGGTTTCTGAATGAATGGGTGTTGCATATATTCTCTCTTTTCTTGTTTGTAGATATGAAAATAATATAGTTCTCAAGTTTCATTTTCATACATGAATTTGAAAAATAAAAGTGTTTCTTTCCTTTTTTTGTGCATTGTTAAGATGTGTTGTATCTTTGATTTCATTTGCACTTTTTAGGATATATTGTAGAAAGTTATAAATAGTGCACTATAGGAAAGAATTATCCTTTTATTTATTGTTCAGATTCATATTTGTTTGAAGTGAAAATAAAATTAAAAGAGAAGCAAATTAAAAAAATAACAAGGCAATTTTTTTTTCGGGGGCTCGCACACTCGAACCCCCAAAAACCCTCAGGCTGGGGGGGTGGACCCACAAGGGAGCAGCTATGAATCCATAGGTATTTTCAAGAATTGAGATTGATGTTAATGTTTGAACCTTCATAGTTTTCTTTGACTAGAACTTGGTTTTATTAGATCTCTAATTTTTGTCTTCTTTAATAGAAAACTCTTTCCATACCTTAGGTAGTTTTCATCAAAAGAGAAATGTGCATTTTCACATAGATAGGATTTACATTCTTTTTACATTTCCTATCTACACCTCATGCATCCTCTTAACCTCTCAAGATAAAATTAACGCTATCTTAGGTTTAAAATCATTCAGTAAATGTGTGTAAGTTAGTGACATGTTCTGACGTCGTTAGGTGTTGTAGTTGTTGTTTATTACCTACACTACAATCTGGGGTCTGTGTAGTTCCACCACGTACCATCTGTATATCAAATAAAATTTCGCATACCCTTGAGTTATATAGAAAGGTACTTCACATACTCGATTGTATATCAGAGGGACCCTTTCAAATAGGTGTGCATTAGATAGTACCACTCCAGATTTGAGCTCCCCCATACCTACTATATATTGAGAGACCCTCTTAGGATTCCTGTGATCAACTTAGTTAACCTTTTGGCCATCCTGGAATCGTAGAGTTGTGAATCCTTGATAATCCTATGATAGTCCTGAGTTTTGATCCACTCATATTGGCACAGTTTTCTTGTGGATTTTATACTTGATTAGTGTTTGATCTTGTGTGGTATTTCAAATATTCTTAGAGAGTTCAAATATGGGAGAGTTTCCTAGGACCACCATTCAAGAGAACCCTTTTTAGGGTATGTCTTTTGTTTCTCTCCCTTTTGGATCTATTGGTCCTCCCTTCATGGCCACTTTGAACCTTCCCAGATTGACTATAGGATTACTTAAATGGTTATTCTCCAATATTGTTATACCAAATGCACCCTTTGTGTAGGATCTTGGTCCTTTACTACATGAGAATAAACCTCATGGTAACCTTTCTCCTTCTTCCTTGAATGTTGAATTTTCTTCCCTTTCTTCCTCTTCACATGTTGAAAACTTTAATGTTAGTAAACGGGCGGGTAAGAAGAAGACCAAAAGAAAGGCTAAGAATAAGAACACTAAGCACAAGGTCATAGATCCAACCTCTGATTATCATGTTGGAATCTAACCATCCACTGATCATCATGCTAGGGGTATTGATGTACCTATTTCCGGCTCGCTTAAACCTAAGTTCCTTTGTAGACTTTGCAAGAGTGATAACCTTCTGAAAGACTGTCCCGGTATTTCCCTTATCTCAGAAGTGTGGTCTAAACATCCTGTGTTGTCACTCTCTTATTATCATGCTGATTATTCCTTGTCAACCAATGAATATTTGGTTAAGAGTTTAAAAGGAAAGGTTATATATCCTTGATTTCTATGTAAGGATATGCACCACACTTACCTTTGTCCTCGCATGGATGAACCTTCAAAGTTGTTAGAAGATATTACTGTTCCTCAACAATGACTTCCAACTGGTTATTGTAAGTTTTCCTTTGACATCCCATTGGTTGACCAAGTGGTCAATTCAATTCCATCCTTGGTTGATCCCACTCTTCTGCTGAAGAGTGAAGTTGAAGTGGTCAATCCAAGTCCATCCTTGGTTGATCCCACTCTTCCTTTAGAGTGTGAAGTTAAAGTGGTCGAGCCAATCACATCTCCACCCAATCCCACTCTTTCATCAGAGAGTGTTGAGACTGAAGTAGTCCCTTCAACATAGTCTTCGTTTTGTTCCTCTCTTAAATTTGAGAGTGAAAACCATCCAGCTGAAGTTTTCATAGTTAGTTCTGATTTTTCTATGCAAGAAGAATTTTTATCTCTTTCAATAGAACCCTCTCCAAGTAGTGAAGTTATTTCCTTTGACTAAAGTAACCTAAAAGAATCTTTTCTTCATTCAAGTGTTCCTTTCGAGATAGCTGTGCGAGTTACTGCTAAGAGCATACTCTGCACTATTGTTGATGAAGGGGATTTTGTTAGCATTCTATCCTCTACTGCTTGGAAAGCCATAGGTTCTCCTCTGCTTGTGCCAGCCACCGATAAGATATTGTATTTTAATCAAAGGCCTCAATCACCTTTAGGGATCATTCCTCAGTTGTCTATCACTTTGGAAGGAAAAACTGTCTGTATCGATGTTATGGTAGTCCAAGGTCCCTTATATTTTAATGTGCTCCTTAGCCGAGATTATGTTTATGTGATGAAAGATGTAGTGTCCACACTCTTTTGAGTGATGTATTTTCCCCATCATGGGAATATTGTGACCATTTATCAACTTTCCTTCATTAAACATGATCATCGTATGACTCCTAGTCATTAGAATTCCCTGAATGTTCCTCATGTTCTTGTGGTTCCTTCACATTCTAGTTAGCTTCTTCCCATCATAGGTAAAATGGGGGGCATGGCTCCAGCCTCTAGACATCATACTGGAGTTTAGTCACTAGCTTATGTGAGTGGGAAACCCACCAACCTCTAGACATCATGTTGGTTTAGAACTATCTGTGAGCATGGTTCCCTTTCTGTGTCAAGCTCGTTAAAAAATGAAATAGACGTTGTGAGTATAGTTCCTATTCTGTGTCAAGATCGTTAAAAAATGAAATGGATTCAGTGAGCATAGTTACCATTCTATGTCAAGCTCGTTAAAAAATGAAATATATTCCTGTGAGCATAGTTCCCATTCTATGTCAATCTTGTTAAAAAATGAAATATATTCCTGTGAGCATAGTTCCCATTCTATGTCAAGCTTGTTAAAAAATGAAATAAATTTTTGTGAGCATAGTTCCCATTCTATGTCAAGCTTGTTAAAAAATGAAATAGATGTCTGAGAACATAGTTCCCACTCTTTGTCAAGCTCGTTAAAAAATGAAACATATGTCCTCAAGCATAGTTTCTTTCTATTTCAAGATTGTGTAAAAATGAAATAGGTTCCCACAAGCATAGTTATTTTCTATTTCAAGCTTGTGTAAAATGAAATAGGTCCTCTTGAGCAGTGTTTATTCTTGGTTTCAAGCTCGTTAAAAAATTAAACTGACCTTGAGCAGAGTTCCTTTTTCGTGTGGATCTCGTTAGAAAATGAAACAGATTCTTCCATTGTGTCAAGACTCAACTTTTGAACCTTCATTTCATCCGCTAGTAAAGCAAATGGAACGAATCTTGGGGGGAATTTTACCCTACCTCTCTATATTTGGATTTTAACTTCTGATAGTTATACTGGGGGAAAGTACCAACCACTCAACATTATGTTGGGAAATCACTCGTCAATGGGAGTCACCTTGATCATTGTTTATTCTTGGTTTCAATCTCGTTAAAAATTAAAACTGACCTTGAGCATAGTTCTTTTATGTTCCAATCTCGTTAGAAAATGAAGCAGATACCCTGACCATTCTTTCAACTGATATTCGAGCTCGTTAAAAACAATAAGATTTTTTTGAGCTTACTTTTAATTTTTCATGCCCCGGTTAAAACATGAAAACTGGATTGAGCTTACTTCACCTCTTTTTCATGCTCTCGATTCAAACATGAAAAAGGTTCCGAGTGCCTTTTATACCTTCGGCGTGCTTGTTAAAAACTCATTCAAGAGGTATCGAGTATAGTTTTACTGTTTTTCAGACTCATTAAAATTGGATTATGAAAAAAGAACCCCTTGATGGAGTTATATTTAAGCTCTTTTCAGTCTCCTTAAAAAAACAAAAAGATTGCCAAGTGAACTTGTTATGTTCACGCTTGTAAAAGTATCAGAATGGTTGACTATCCAGTGATAGGTTATCTCTTTTTTGGACCAATTAGGCCTATTTATGAAAAAGGACCTTTTGGAGTCTTCTTAGTCATTTTAGACTCAGAAAATAAAACGATGAAGGACCCTTTCTGGGAATGAACCCCACCTTTCCCGGGTTCATAAAACATATGAGAATCGACTCATCGCTTGATGAGCTATATCGAGCGTTTTTTACCCTTTTCCAAATCATTATAAATCAAAGAGGCACTAATCAATCATGATGGGGAAATAAAGGAAAGAGTTTGTATTTTTTTATGGAAGTACATAGGTACTCTTGAACATGGCACTCATTTCCATATGCATTCATCACTTGGGTAATCCCTTTTTCTTAGAGTCCTACTAATTCCTAAAGTCCTCTTACTCCTTTGAGTTGTCTAAGAATACTCTCACCTTTAGTTGAATTGGGGGATTGGTATCATTCTTTTGTCAATACTGCCAAGTCATTCCATGCCCATTTTCAAGAGAAGTTTGGTCATCTATTTACTATCTGCAGTCAGTTTAACTTCTATTAGGTTGGTAATCCCCGAGTTAGTCTCGTACATCACTCTGTTTTCTGGTTTACTCCAAAACATATTTGATCGTGTTTCCCATTGATGATGGGGGATTCATCATGGCCCTCCTTTGATGAGTCTATTCCTATCAACTTCAACTCCTCTTCTAGGAATTAGACTTAGAAACCAAAAAAAGCACCTTGCGCTTGGATGCCTTAATGGCAGGTTACCTCGTTTTCAACATGAGTTTACATCATTGAATCTTGATTGAAATATCCCATCGAGTGTTTGACTCCAAGTCCTTTATTCACATTTGATGGTATGTACTGAGATACCTTGGGAATCATTGACATTAATGGTGATTTCCCTCACACTTGTTAACATCTTACATTAATGTCTGGTAATCAAGTGGTTTCTACCATGTTCAACGTCAAGACATTGTAATCACATCGTTAGATTTGTATCATTGCGGGTTTGGCTTGAAGACCCTGGGTTGTCAAATATCATTTCCCAGGTTGCAATGGAGTTTGTTTTGAGTCATATTACATAGATCTGCATTGTATTGGTCATTGCTATGTTATCATCTCATCATGGATCTATGCTTCTGTCTAGTAGCCATGATTGTGTTCACTCGGTCTCTACTACCATGGTTCTCTATTGTATTGGTCGGAAACCATGTTATGAGTCATATGAGATTTGAGTCAGTTGTACTGCAACAACTTCTAGCAAACATCCTTGCCTTCGATTTCTTCACTTTACAAAGAATTCACCTATCGCATTCTTGTAACTTCATGCTTTGGGGGGGCATTCTATTACACCAAAATATTTTCCTCTCAATCCATGTGTCAACCGTTTTTCCTAATCCCCAAATTTCTCTCTGACACTGGATTGATATTAAGGTTATTTCTTCCTTTTTTCCCTATTTAGGAAGGTCAACGCTTTTCCCCTTCATGCTAGGTGCGTCAATCGTGCTATTTCCCTTCATGGAAGGTGCACCTATGGTGCTTTGAGGGAAAAAATGAAACTTCGAGATCCTTCTCGAAGGTGGATGAGGTGGAGGTCTATCCCTATCATCTAGGTGAGGTTTCAATCAGTTCCTAACCTATAGGTAAGATCCTTAAAATCCTCCTCTTAATCCTTAACCTACTCTATCCCTTTAGCCTTATAAATTAAACCCTCTCTCCATTATGAAGGGAGGAAGGACTATGGTACTATTATTCTGGTGGAATTTATAGGTGATCCCTATCATCCATTGGGAGGCTTACTCGCTTTCTTTGGAGGCTTTGGATTGGATTATTGGATAGAAATTTGCAGCGTTAAGGATAGGTTGTGACATTCCTTCTTTAAGTAATTCTATGTATCTCCTTGATTACATTAATACAAATAAATTTCCACAAATATTATTCTATTGATAGTTTTTAGAGATTTATTCCTTAACTATTAGCTTAGATCAATTCATGTTTGGATACACCTGTACTATTTGCTTGCTTCCACTTTCTTTACAGGGTTTTACAGCTAGAGATCTAAAGGCTCTAGAGCTTGGATCAACAAAGAGAGAAGTGGATTTTCATATTGCAGGTAAGCAATCTATCTGTTAACTTGCATTTCTATTGATCTAGGAAAGTAGGTTGTTTTGTGTATTTGATTTGTTCTAAATCCACTTGGACTAGGGAGATATAGATTTGAGACTACTTGAGTAGATTTATTAGATAACACTATTTGAAGGAGTCAAGAACCCCCTGTTTTGTTAGCTACAATAGATAGGATGCTGCTACACCCTATTTACCAGCTTATGCTTAAAGGAGGATACAACCCCCTATTTTGTTAGCTACAACTGACAGGATTCTACTACACCCTATTTACCAGCTTCTGCTAGAAGAAGGCTACAACCCCTGTTGGTTTTCTTCTTCTAGGCAGACCTGGGTTTACTGTATTGCACCAAAAAAATCCCTGGCTCACTGGCCCTTTTGGCAACAGACCATAGAATGGCCTGAAGTCTCACCCGAAGTGATCCTAGATGGGGTGGTTGAAGAATCGGGTTTCTTCAACCAGGTTCTGCAGCATCCTAGGTCCTCTTGAATCTACTTAACCAGCTAAATCTCTCAGCAAGGGCTGTTTCTCTCTTCCTAGCTGACTCTGCTATGGGAATAACTCTTATCGCATCGTAGCTTCTATGATGATATGCAAAATTTCTCTTCTGCTCAACTCTTAACCTGCGATATCTCACACTGCAGCTCCCCTGACAGTGCGATATCGCCTTTCTATGCTGTGATATTTCATACAGTAAGACTCAGTATGCTCATCAACTCTCAAGGTCCAGAGGCTTTCTCCCTGGGTATAGTAGCTTAGTTAACCTTCATTAGGATGTTAAACAACCTCACTTAAGCTTCTACAGTTAACACACTTAACATCAATTACGCTCAACTCCCTGAACTAAATATATAGAAGTCACTTAACACTGTAACTATTAGTCGTCGTGAATCAAGCACTGATAAAATCCTATACAAAATAATCAACACATTCAACTCACATTTAACCTTCTATGTTACTGTAAACTGAAGGATAGCATACATACATTCATTAACTGGTAAGCAAAGTTCATGTAACAGATAACAGATAGCAAATAAGTAGAGCACAATCACATGAAACAGTCGCACAACACACATATTTTACGTGGTTTACTTCCAGGGGGGGAAGCTACGTCCATGGGAACTGTGTTTATATTATATCTTGAGAGAGTAACACAAATCCACTGCAACCTCTTATGCAGCTTGAGATCTTCTGGGAAACTCCATGCACACAGTTGGGAGCCCTTCTCTTAGATCTCTTCTCTTCCTATAATGCTTTCTTCTTACAATATATCCTTCCTCTCTCTCTCTCAATCCCTGCGGATTGTTACATTCATGATCAAGGAGCCGGCCACTGGTTATAATAAGATAACAACAAACCTAACAACAGAACTAGAGCTCGACTCTTTCTCAGATATTACAATACTGACGACAACTAGAAACAACTAAATAGCTAACTGACTAGCTAATTGACTAGCTAACCCTTCATAATACAAAATACATGCTTAAATAGGTGTCCTGAAGGTCTCACCATGATACAACACTATGGGCCTATCCCATCAGTAACCCAAAACCCTAACTGTGACAGTCGACCTATATGTGCTTTGAACTGCCGCTTACTGGTCACACCATAGCTTCCTGCAGTCTTTTGTGATTTTTGGCCCTGATCATAGGTATGGGCGCTGCTTCCTCAGTTGCTCCCCTTCTGTCCTTTATCTTTAATACCTCGGCCCGTTGCTCCTTTTCCATTTATGAGGGTAGCTGAGCCCTCCTGTTGTCGTCGCTACCTTAAATGCAGTGGTTGAGCTCTCTTCTCGGCCACTTTGAGTACTATTTCCTTTGACTTCCTTGTTTCGACCGCCATGATTTCCGGCCCGCAATCCACGGCGGGTAATGCGATATGGTGTCGTACCTTTATCGGATCGTCAAAACTATCTTTCCTCCAAAAATTGTCCATCTTATACCAAAAATAGCAGCTTTTTTGTAGCTGCGGGGCCCTGCTCCAACAGTCCCCTAACACTTACTTGTGGCTCATCCCCGAGCCACTAACAGCTGGATTCTCTTACTGTAGCTTCTCCTTGGCTTCCTACGAAGTCCTTGTGAATCTCTCCGTGAGTCCTGCGACATCTTTGTCCATAGCTTCGACACAGTCTTGTGACGCTTCAACCATAACTTGACTAATCAAGGGGTCTTCTGTGCTATCAATTTCACTTTTGCTTGCAGTGAACTCCTTGACCTTCTGCTCAACCACATCAACCAGCTCTGTTATTTGTTCCTAATGCGGTTGAAGCATATTCTTGAACTGTATCTCTTTTTCTCGCAACAGCTACAATTCCTGTTGCAAGTGGTTCATCTCTGTCGTCTTCTTCATCTTTGCAAGAGCTCCTAAGCTCTTGACTTCTTCCTTTATCACTGCGATTGCATTCTCTATGCTCTAGATTCTCTATTGCAAATCCAGTATATCTGGGAGCTCTTCTAGCTCCGACCATGTCTTCATCGCATCAGCTAGCAATGACTCTGCATCGTCTATGCGAAACTTCATCTGCGTTGAAGTGAGTCTAAAGGCCTGTGCCCTTGCTTCCTTGTCTGCCTCAGGTGTGCCTGGTGCTCGAGACTCAAGCTCAGCAATATGCACCTTGTGGTCTTCCTCCATATTGGCCACTGTCTCTTCCAGAGCCTTTTCTCTATCTGCAATTCTTCTTACTTTCTGTGTTAGAGGCAAGGCAAAATCGATGTTACACTGGGGTAACTCCAATGCGATGTTCTGTAGGACCTAACTTAGATCATGTTCTCTTTCTTCATATTGTATTAACGCCTCTGCCTTTGTCTGAAATCCTGCGGTGAGCTCTGCATTCTGTTGTATCAGCTGAGTGTTTTGCTTATAAGTCGCAAGGTCTCTATCCCTGAGCTCTGTGGCTATCTGTTGTTGGATCATCTGTAGTTGATCAACAGGGAACTGTGCCAGATTAACCTTGATAGGTTGTCTAACCTATATCTTCACATCAATCATCGACGCAGGGAATCGAATGCTCCCTGGCATTATTAGCACTGTATTGGTGCGATCCTTTGCAAAGATTTCCTCATGGGAAATTGATTGTGTTGAGCTTTCTCCTGCTGTCGCCTTGACTGGTGGAATCTGCATCATGGCAGTCTTCTCAGTTAGTGCTTTCAACTCCAAAAGCTACTTATCTATCATGCTCTGCAGCTTGTCCTGTGATGTTTGCATCGCCTGAAATGAGTCCCACATCTCCTCCTTCAATATTGCTGTGATTTGATCATATGCATCCTCTATTAGTGTGGTTTCTATAGTTGGATTTGAGGCTTTGACTTTTTTCCTCTTTTGTGCCACTGGTGGCACTTCTACTGCATCTTTCCTCTTGGAACCCACCTTATCCTTTCCTTTGTCTAATGGATCTATCGGTGCGGTATCTGCTGGTACATTTCCTGCTGTGGCATCTTCTAATGCCTTCTTCCACTCTTCATCAAAGTCTTTGATGACATCTTCTACATCCTGTGCTGTCATCCTGAATGAACCAATAGACTAGTTATTCGTTCTAAACCCTTTTGGCCTCAGATAGATTGTATGCCTATCCGCAATGAAATCAAGCCGATTGTGATACATGTCAACAACCTCTGTGTTGATCTGCAGTGTCTCCTAGATGACTCACTTCAACAGCTTATAGTATTCATAGAATACTATCATATTTATCTTTTTCTTGGCTGGGCTGTTACTTTCCCATAAGTTTGCATATGTTGCGCCTTTGCACTCTCTGCCTTGTAGCTGTATAAAATGGGTTTGGGGCGGCCCTCTCCACCTGATGAATGCGCATAGTATAAGCAGCCACGAGAAGTGGAAGGGATGGTTTGGCTCATCCTGCACTGCCAAACAATCTGCAATAAAAATATTTAATAAAAACAAGCACCAATTAAATTGTTCACCTTCTGCGACTTGCACGGCAAGGTGAATTACTGCTCCTGTGACTTCTTTCGGGTGAACCTTGGTTAATAGTCTTCCTACAAGTAGACTGGCTATAAATTTGAGTGTATCATCTGCTAAGGTGGTGAGGTCATAAGCCCAAACTCCTCTCTATAGCTTATACTTGTTAACTAGCAGTGTCGGTAGCTTAGTATCCTTGCTCTTCCATGATATATGTGTCTGAGGGTCCTTACCGATCTTGGACAGCCCAGTGATGCAGTGTATCAAATAAACGTTCAAATAAACCCTGTTACCTAGCCAGAGGTAACCTCCATGTACATAGGAAAGTAGCACACGCACCATGGAATTAACCTCTGCTCCTCGTCCGAAATGTGGTATTTTCAACAAATTGAGAAAGCCTGACTACTCAAGAATCTGGACATGTTCCATAGGAACAAACTCATCTGCACAGGTCCTCGAGTTCCTTTGAACTGTAAGATACTGATCCGGCCAAAACTAAGGATATGTCTTACTTTCTCCAAGGTTATAGTCTGTAAATTTGAGAACAAGGACATATCCTAACAGTTCTCCATCTTCCTTTACACGAGGATCAATCGACGGTAGCGAAATAGGAAACTTAGCACCCTTGGGAATGGTTACCTCTGGTGCATCCTTGACTCATGGCACAATGTATACTGTTTCCATATTAACTTCTTCTTCATGCTCTGAGCTAGACTCTTCTACTACTTGAACTTGACTCTTCATCCTTGGTGTTTTCCTGACCTGTGGTGCACCTAATTTCACAACCCTGGGCAGCGTCATCATAGCAGACTCGAGTCCACCATGCTTGAATCATCACACGATGTCTTCTAAAGGTTCCTTCTTTGACATAAACTGCCTGGTGCAATACTCTGTACTAGTAATGGCTGTGAAAATGGGGAACCCAGCACTCTGTAACTAGAGTATCTCTGCACAGGGAAAACTCTACAAATTGCTCTATAACTCTCAGAAATCGCAAAAGTAACCCTTCTGTTTGAATGATCTGTGTATTTGTAATGAAGGAAATAATTTCTAAAGTAATGGTCACTTAGGCTGGACCCGTTAATGGCATTTATTACATGGACACAACAACACCTGTTGCCCCGCTCCTCATTAATTGCTGAAAATCCATTCAAATCTCCCTCGAAAATTATGTGCAAGCACCGGTCTCGACCAAGATTTACCAAATCTAGGACAATTATTGTACTATTTCCAAATCTAGGGCAACGTATACCTATCATATCTAGATTAATTTCTTGTCAGAAGGCGAAGCGACTGGCCCTCTTTCCCTTTCAAAATCTTCTTTGCAGCATGGGGAACATCGCCTCGCTGCGATGTCACACCGCATCGTCCTGGACCAAAAAGTTGGCGTGAAACTCCGTAACGTTCCAAAACCTCTGCAATCGTCCTATGACTTGCGCAAAATAAACTTTCCTGTTGCGATTCCTCCTACTTAGAACTTTTTCACCTGGTGTAGACTAGTTATGGGTGTGATGCCTCCTTTCAACTACCCTGGACATCTACACCACTTAGTTCTTTGAGTTAGGGTTTGGAGGTGGAGTGGCTATGACTATAAAGCTTAAGCCTACTGCCATTAATCAAAGTAGGAACAAGTTCCCCGTTCAGTTTACAGAGCTGAACATCACCTCCTTCTGTGACTTGCTGAATCTGATATAGCCCCAACCAATGTGTCTTGAACTTCCCTGGAAACTTAACAAACTTGATGTCATAAAGGAGCACTAGATCTCCTATCTGAAAAATCTTGCTCTTGATGTGCCTGTCATGCCAAGATTTTTCTCGTGCCTTCTGCACTTTTTGATGAAATCCTGTGATGAATCTATCTTCTTCCAAGGAAAGCAACTGCACTAGTCTTTCATTCATCGTATATGTATCAGCCATATCGGTAATTTGAGCAATTATTAAACTAGGAATAATATATTCCATAGGCATAACAGCCTCTTGTCCATACACCAAGCTGAAAGGTGTGTGTCCTGTAAGTTTCTTGCATGTAGTCCTATAAGCCCATAACACAGCATTAACCTTGAGGTCCCAATCATCTCTTTGGCTGTTACAGATCTTAGTAAGAGCATTTTCTAGAATCTTGTTAAAATCCTCCACCATACCATTAGCTTGTGGGTGGTAGGGAGTGCTCTTATGGTGCTGTATCTAAAATTCCTCCGTCAAGGCCTCAATAGTGCGATTCATAAAGTGTGTGCCTTGATCACTCATCAAAATTGTTGGACATCCAAATCTACTTATGATGTTTTCAAAAATGAACTGTGCAGCTGTAGCAGCATCACAATTCCTTACTGCTTTGGCCTCTTCCCACCTGGTGAGGTATTATGTTCATGTGATGATGTATCTCACACCAGTTCGTTTCCCTGGTGGGTTGATAGGACCCACGAAATATATATCCCACTTGTCAAATGCTCGCAGCGTAATCTGTGGTCGTAGCAGCATTTCATATCTCCTCGAAGGTTTTCCTACCCTCTGGCAGATATCACAGCATCTACAAAAGTCCTTAGTGTCTTTATGCAAAGTAGGCCACCATAATCCTGTAGCTAGAATTTTCTGAGCAGTCGGTTTTCCTGCAAAATGACCTCCTGCGGTACCTGAATGTGCTTCTCTAATAATGGCCTCTTTCTTGTGTGGAATAACACATCTGTGTAGGACTTCATTTGGACCTAAGATGTATAAATGTCCTACGATCAAAGTGAAATCTGTTGCTTTAACAACTAATTGTTTCCTTTACTGCTTAGTAAACTCAATTGGTACCCACCCTGTAGTGAGAAAGTGAATAATATCTGCGTAATAATCATCTGCGATCTAGATAGAAAACAATTGCGCATCTAGAAAATTATCCTCTAAATTACTTGGTTCTTCTCCTGAGTCTATCCACGAGAGATGATCAGGTCTGGCATTTAATCTCCCTGGTTTTACAATAATTTCAAAATCATACTCTTGAAATAGGAGTAACCATCTGCAGATCCTTCCTCCTAACACTGGCTTATTGACCAAATACTTTAAAGTGGAATGGTCAGTAAACATCTTGAATGGGGCACCCAACAGGTAGTGCCTGAACTTCTGTAGAGCATACACCATAGCTAATCCTTCTCTTTCTGTAGTGGTGTAGTTCTTTTGTGTGGTAGATAAATTTCTGCTTGAGTACGTGATAGGGTGATTGATACCCCCTTCTCCTGGTTGTGTTAAGACAATCCCCAGTGCGATGCCAGATGCATCCACATGTACATGAAATTTTTTGTTCCAATCTAGAAATACTAAGATGGGTGTTGTGACCATCTTCTCTTTAAGAGTGTCTAAACTTTGCTGGCATTCCTCATTCCATAGGAATTTCACTTCTTTCTTTAACAACTTTTCCATAGGTGCTATGATCTTTGCATAACCTTTGATGAATTTTCTATAATACCCTGTATGACCAAGCACTATCCTCAGTTGCTTGACTGAGTTGGGTGCTGGGAGTTTTACAATGATGGCAATCTTTGCAGGATCTACCATCAAGCCTTGTCTGCAAACAATATGACCCAACAAAATACCAAATGGTGCACAAAATATACATTTCTTCAAGTTAAGAGAAATCTGATATTGCCTACATTTCTCTAACATGAGCCTTAAATCTCCTATATGCTTTTTGATTAATCCAAATACAGTCCAATCATCAAAATAGACTTCTAAGAATTTATGGATGTATTCCATAAAGACAGCAACTACTACTCTAGAAAAAATAGCTGGTGCATTTTTAAGACCAAAGGGCATTACCATATAATGGAATGAGCCCCATTTTGTTGCAAAGGTGGTCTTATGTCGATCC
This sequence comes from Pseudotsuga menziesii, assembly GCA_001517045.1. NCBI lineage: Eukaryota > Viridiplantae > Streptophyta > Pinopsida > Pinales > Pinaceae > Pseudotsuga > Pseudotsuga menziesii. The sequence continues at coordinate 502,732 of LPNX010650364.1, forward strand.
GCTGGATGGATTCTTATCTGGTGATAGCCTGAAAAGCCATCAGTGAATGAGTAGATATCCTGCCCTCCCACATTGTCTAAAACTTCATCAGTAAAAGGTGTCAGAAATGGGTCATGAAGTGATGCGTCATTGAGTTTGCGCAAATCAACACAAATCCTGATTTCTCTTTTATTTTTCTTTTCCTGCATGACCATGGGACTAACCCATTCACTTTATTCTACTAGCTCAATGATGCATGCTGCTAGCATCTTATCAATATCATCCTTAACTTTTTCTTTATTATGAGGATTTAATCTGTATGGACACTGCATAACTGGCCTAGCATCCTCTTTCAAAGGTATCCTCATGACTCCAAAATATCCTACTATTCCATTCATTTCTATAAACTTAGTGGGAAATAAGTCCTGATAGTCATGTAACAAATCTGCGATGTGTCCTACCATTTCATCATCCCAATAGTCTCCAATAGAGGCAAACTTTGGTTTTGTTTCTGTGCCAGTATTGATCTTTTTAATCTTAATAGGCATTGTGACAGCTGGAATCTCTAGCTTTGGTCGATCAACTTCGCGAGTCCCTTCTGACTCTGGAATGTTGATACTGCGAGGATTCTCATCCTCATCACCTGGTTCTTCTGTAAAGTTGTAACACTCTAGCGCATGTTCTAACTGGATGGCCCAATCAGGCTGAGCATACACTGGTAGGGTATAGTCATCAAATATCTTAGTCTTTATAATCTCTAGAGCTTGATCAATTCTTGGATACTCAGATTCAAAAGTGAAAGTGAGTACAAAGCTGTCTATCATAACTGGCCATGTAATTGTTCCTCTGCGAAACTCTGTCTCAGTGTACCAGTTCCTTGGGACTGTGTCTAAAGTGTGAATGAATAGGTGAACCCATTCATCCTCTGGAATGTTCTACCAATTCTGTTCACAAATATTAATATGTGACATGGGGTCACTTTCTCCTATATATTTCTGCTGTAAACGCTCCCTGTCATTAGAGAATCTGATCACCATCAATCTCTTAAAATCATCCCATGATGCGATATGTTCTTTGTGTTCATGCCACCATCTTGCAGGTGTGGCTCTTACTGCAAGGTCAATAGCTTCCATCCTATGCTCATGAGGGATTTCCTGCTCAAACTACTATAAAAAATCATTGACATCTACTAAGCCATCAAATGACGGAATATACTTAACCTCTGTGCCAATCCATCATAGTGACTTAGTCATAAATGCACATCTGCGAGCTGAAACTTCATAAAGTCTATTCTGCCAATTTTCTAGACCAACATCTGAATCCAATGCGCATGAGCTATCACATTTCCAACTAATATTTCCTTGAGTGATGGGATTGATATAATCACTCTGGTTAGCAGTCATCTAATAGACGCTCTCCATATTACACACCTCTTCCTCTGCTCTGATAGGTTCAATGTATCGAGGACCCTGAAAAGGATCCAACAGTGCAATGAATCGAATCTGTTTATCCTCAAAGGTCATTTGTCTTTTCTTCAAGTTGATAACAGCCATGTTATCAATTTCATAATCAATACCTAATAAAGCTGGATACGGTCTGCTATCGCCAATAATTTCTATGACTTCAAAATATTCAAAGTTGCGAACTCCATCAATATCAACCGGTACTTGTGGTAATCGACCCGGTGGCGATACCCTCTGCTGATTGGCTAATCGCAGATGGATAGGTGATCTGGCTAACTTAGGGCTACCCATCTGTTCCCATGTCTACTTAGTAAGAACATTTACCTCTGATCCTAAATCTAGGATTACCTCATCCATTTCAAACTCTCCAATTTGTGCTGTGAGTCTCATTTCTCTTCCTGTTCTTGTATGGCCCATAATATTATGAACAACACATTGCATACTGCTCACGGAAGAAGACTGTTGATACTGATCTATGATGCATTGAAGCTCTCCTATGGCTTTCTCATTTCTTACGATTTTCAAGCAGCTTCGTAGGAAGGATTGTACACTTCCTGTCAACTCATCCTCTTCGCACCTTCCAGATGTGGTAGCCTGTGATATCTGCACAGGACTAATGCCACAAGGTTTATGCAGTACAGCCCTACAAGGCAATATCTGCGATCCTGATGGTGTAGGTTCAGTAAAGAAAGTTTTAGCTTGCTGAAATGTTTCTTTGTTCTTCTGCAAGTCAAGCGGTGTAGATTTATTAGTGGCCTTACACACCCACTTCGGATGTGTATTCTTTTCGGCATCTTGTGATGTCCTATTAGTAGAAGCACCGTTGCGAGTCACAACATTGACTCTTGGTTCTGGTTCTTTCTGCTCAGTAGCAATAAGCTGAATATTCTGGTTTACTGTTGGCTTAGGATCCTTAATCTTGGCTATCAAGATAGGACATTCTTCTATAGTATGATCGTAGGACTTGCAATACTTAGATGTTGTAGTAGGGTTCTAACAATCTCTAGCATAATGTCCTATGGCTCCACATTTGTAACAAACAGTCGGTCCATGGCCACAGCCAAAGCTTCCACCACGGCCTCTTCCTCTGAGTCCTCCACCACGGCCATCATGAGTCGGTTCATGTTGTGGACCTGCTGCTGGTCCTGGTGTCTCTGACTGGACTCTATAGAAGTCATGTTTTCTCTCTATCATGAGATCATAAGCTCTGCAATTATTTTCATCATGTCCTACTGACTTATAGAAGTTACAGTATAAATTCTTAGGAGTTTGTACATACTTCTGAAGTAAATGGCATTCCTGTGGTCTATGTACTCTTGTTCTACAGATTTCACACCATGGCCCTTGATTCTGTACTAATGGGTTAGGATCCCCACTTGCTATATACTCAACAAATACTGGACAGTTATCTTTGGTATGGCCATGTCCTTTACACTTTGTACACCATAATTCTTGTTCAACCTCTTTTCCTTTCTTAATCTCATGTAGCTCTAAAGTGAGATTGGCTAACTGAGTCTGTAAGTTTGTCATACCTGCACTAGTCTCAGCTAAAGGTGAAGCCTCCAGTTTCATTTCCATCTCCAATGCTTCATCCTGCATATGGAGTTTCTGTTGCATTAGTGGAAGTCTGATGTGAGGGAGCAGTGCTACTATGAACCATTCCTTGTGCTGCTCCAGTGCAAACTCAAAACTCACTTGGTCTATAAGAGCTTTAAATTTCTGATCGAAATCCCATACTGACTCTGTGGGTAACTGTTTAATGTCTTTAAGTTCTGTGATACATTGTGACTCAGACTTGGGTTTCTTAAATTCCTTAATCATTGCGGTCCTTACCTCTACGATTGTTCTATTCTGTGCTGAGGTATACTTCATATACCATGTTAAATCTCTTTCTCTAAGTGTAGTGGCCAACTGGACAAGCTTAGTATTGTCATCCTGGATCTATTTAATGGTCCATACAGCTTCACATAGGAACCAATGTTGTTCTAGGTCTTCTACCCCTGTACCCTTAAAGGTAGGTAATTTCATGTCATCCCCCATTCTATTTCTATGAAGTGGATTCTGATTTGTTGTATTACTACCACTTGGCAGTGTAAATGTAGGTGGTGTAGAGGTAGTATGTACTGTGTGTGAACTACTAGATGGAGTTTCTGCGAGATTATTCTGAGTCCCGGTCAATTTCTGTGGGGTATAATGGTGGTAAGGGATACCCCCTGCTGTTCTTTCTCTATTACTTTGACTCTGTTCTCTAGTATTGTATGAACTATTTTCAAAGAAGGAAGATCTAAAATCTACTTTATATTTCTTATCGCTACGTGTACATCCATTTTCTTCAAAATCACTCTCAAACTCTTGTGACATTACACTTAACTTATTCATCTGAGAATATATCCAATAATCCTTTTTCATACAATAACATCTTAAGGGACAGATTTAAAGAGTTCAATTACTTACCGCGTTATCCCTTGAAGAAGTACCTCTCTGCTTCATTAAAACTCTTTCTTCGATCAACTACAAACTCTATAATGAAACCTTCCAACAAACTCGCAAGCCAGAATTCTACTACCCGTGAAATGGGATTATCTATGCTCTTCATGGTGTGAATCAGCTCTGGTGTCTATACAATGTTCCTTTTCTTCTTGAGTACATACTTATCATTCAACTTTGACAACCAATCGTACAACTCATTTGCATAGGTCACAAAAAATATCTCATGTAGGTCTATGAAGATATGTTTCTGTAGCCAGTCCTCTGTACTCAACCTAGGAATCTTGTTTTCTTTCTCAGCAAATTCTCTTTCCTTAGACTCAACCCACTGGTTAAGTTCTTCTTTAGTAGGATGCCAACAGAACATCAACTCTTCAATTTGTTCAAGTCCCAGCAACGGAACCATTTGTTGGTTTTCGTCTTCTGGGCAGACCCAGGTTTACTATATTGCACCAACAAAACCCCTAGCTCACTGGCCTTTTCGGAAATAGACCGCAGAATGGCCTGAAGTCTCACCTGAAGTGATCCTACATGGGGTGGTTGAAGAATCAGGTTTCTTCAACCAGGTTCTGTAGCATCCTAGGTCCTCTTAACTCTACTTAACCAGCTAAATCTCTCAGCAAGGGTTGTTTCTCTCTTCCTAGCTGACTCTATTATGGGACTGAATCTTATCACATCATAGCTTCTAGGACGATGCGCAAACTTTCTCTTCTACTCAACTCTTAACCTGCGATATCTCACACCACAGCTCCCGCGACAGTGTGATATCGCCTTTCTACGCTGTGATATTTCATACAGTAAGAATCAATATGCTCATCAACTCTCAAGGTCCAGAGGCTTTCTCCCTGGGTATAGTAGCTTAGTTAACCTTCATTAGGATGTTAAACAACCTCACTTAAGCTTCTATAGTTAACACACTTAACATCAATTATGCTCAACTTGCTGAACTAAATATACAGAAGCCACTTAACACTGTAACTGTTAGCCGTTGTGAATCAAGCACTGATAAACTCATATACAGAATACTCAACACATTCAACTCACATTTAACCTTCTATGTTACTGTAAAATGAAGGATAGCATACATACATTCATTAACTGGTAAGCAAAGTTCATGTAATAGATAACAGATAGCAAATAAGTAGAGCACAATCACATGAAACAGTCGCACAACACATGAATTTTACATGGTTCACTTCCATGGGGAGAAGCTACGTCCACAGGAACTGTGTTTATATTATATCTTAAGAGAGTAACACAAATCCACTGCAACCTCTTATGCAGCTTGAGATCTTCTAGGAAACTCCATGCACACAGCTGGGAGCCCTTCTCTTAGATCTCTTCTCTTCCTATAATGCTTTCTTCTTACAATATATCCTTCCTCTCTCTCTCTCAATCCCTGTGGATTGTTACATTCATGCTCAAGGAGCCGGCCATTGGTTACAGTAAGATAACTACAGACTTAACAACAGAACCAAAGCTCGACTCTTTCTCAGATCTTACAATACTGACGACAACTAGAAACAACTAACTAGCTAACTAACTAGCTAACTGACTAGCTAACCCTTCATAATACAAAATACATGCTTAAATAGGTGGCCCTAAGGTCTCACCGTGATACAACACTATGGGCCTATCCCATCAGTAACCTAAAACCCTAACTCTGACAGTCGACCTATCTGTACTTTGAACTGCCGCTTACTGGTCACACCGCAGCTTCCTGCAATCTTCTGTGATTTCTAGCGCTGATCGTGGGTATGGGTGCCGCTTCCTTGGTTGTTCCCCTTCTTTCCTTTATCTTTAATACCTTGGCCCATTGTTCCTTTTCCATTTATGAGGGTAGTTGAGCCCTCCTGTCGTCACTGCTGCCTTAAATGCAGTGGTTGAGCTCTCTTCTCAGCCACTTCGAGTACTATTTCCTTTGAATTCCTTGTTTCGACCACCATGATTTCCGGCCCGCAATCCATGGCAGCAAATGCGCTATGGAATCATACCTTTATCACATCACCAAAACTGTCTTTCCTCCAAAAATTGTCCATCTTCTACCAAAAATAGCATCTTTTCCTATAGCTGCGGGGCCCTGCTCCAACAACCCCTTGTAGCCCTGTTTCCTACCTTAGTGCCACCCTACCATCCTGATATGTTTTTAGTAACCTTGTAGTTTTTTTTACCCTTCAATCTCTATCATACTCACTGGTCTTTTCTTCTTCTTCTATAATATGTACCCTAGAGACACTTTTTGTCACTCATCCCCTTGTACATAAATACATTCACGTTTCCAGCGGACGCATCTCTTCACCATTATGCCATTTCATTCTTTAATAATTCCTCTTCATTAGAATTACATTCGTCATTCTAACACCAAGTCATTGAGTCATCTACCTTTGTCATGATTCTTCAACACAACTAAAGTAATTCTCTGTTAATCGATTTACTATTTAATCTTCCAGTCGTTACCTTCTGCATTCTCCATTTCTGCAACCCTCTTGAGCCATTGATTTTATATCAGGATTTTTCTTGACCATTATATAATATATGATGTGGTATGATCCCCAAATTGTGAAATTTCTCAAAATTTCTTTCCTCACTTATCTTTTTGCCTCAACTGTTCTGCACCAATGATCTCCTTCAAGCTCTTTGTGACCGTCGATCTCCTCGACTATGGGTTGCGGAACTATGACATTTCCCAAAGTATTTTTCATGATTCTTCACCTTATTCTTTTTTCTTTCCATGCTCCACTAGAGGAATTTGGGTTGCAGAACTGTGACATTTCCCAAATTCTTTTCACGATTCTTTTCCTTCCTCTTTCCTCTTTCTACATTCTCTTGGCGGAATTCAGGTTGCGAAAACCCATATTACTTTATACTTTGATTTCTCATCTTTCTAATTTCACATTCTACTTTTCTCCTTCTTCTTTCCACACTCCTCTAGTGGAAATTGGGTTGTATAAACCCATATTATTCTAGACCTTGATTTCTCATATTCCACATTCTGCCTTCTACTTTCCAATTTTATTCTGAACCACTAATTTCTTTGCGGTCTCACTAGACTATCTGTCGATCTACAATCTAATGTGGATTGTTGATCGTCACTTTTCTTTGTGCAGAAATCATTCTTCGTCATTGATCTTCTCAAAATCATATTTTTCATTTATCTCGACTGATCTCGACCATCCATGTTGTTTGTAACCTATTTCTTAATGAAATTTCGCTCCCATCCAAAAATTTAACTAGATTACTAGTTAAATGTATGAACTCCCTTGAGGGTAGTCGAATATAGATATGGTCGGATCAAAGATGGACTCCAAATGTATTAAAATTCATTTGATGAAAATTTTGCGCCCATCAAAATTTTCTTATACCTCATAGCTTCTCTGAACAAAATCGTTGACAATCCTTGATCTGTTTCAATCATCAACCTTATCCGTCGATTTCGATCCTATTTCCAATGATTCTAATGCTAGGTAGGAGATGCAGATCTAATCAGATCACTAACCCAACTCAGCCAACAAGCAAATTGTTCGATCTCTCGTCCATGTTGTCTGATGAATCTCAAACTATTTACAATTGTGTATATTCCGTAGACAAACAAAACATTAACATGCTTGCTAGTTAAATCAACCGAATCCTTAAGGACCGTCAGATCTATGTCCCCACTAGATCAATGATGGAATTCAAGTATATGAATAATATTTCATAAAAATTCTACACACATCAAAATTTTTCCAAACTGTGCAACTCCACCGTGCGGAATCGCTATGCGTTCTCGATTTAATTTGGCGATCAATCTAGATCGTTGATATCGACCTCATATCCCATCGGTCATCTCTGATTTCACAATCTCAAACCTTCTTTATCTTTCACATATTTATCTAGAAATATCCTCCTTAAGTCTTTGATACTCTCCACCTCTAATATCCACCGTACAATCCATAGTCGTATGTGCAATTGGTTTAGGCTTAATTTGGGTACTAATTCTAATTGTGAAATCCCTTTTCAACCATTGATCTGTCCAATATACAGATCTTTAACTCTATGATTTAATTAATCAGTGGAATGATCAATTCATTTATGTAGCACTCTAATCATAGACAATTTTGATCTTCTATACTTATATCAGATTTCTAAATACACACATACACATAGAGAGATTCAAATAAACACTTTTGGTGATTGAAACGAAGGTATAAATACTTAAAAATACATGTAGAGTAAACTCTGTTCTTCATTCAAATTAACTAGAGGTACAATTCGCTCACACATAGTCTCTGCACTCTCCACTCCACACGCTCTCTTCACTCATATACTCATGCCTCTATCTTTTATATTCAATGATAATCTGTGTAATGATCCTTTTCCTTTGATGGATTTCATCCTTCTACCATGTCTATTATTTATTCCTTTGGCATTCGTGAACTCCTTTGACATAAATGAAAACTATATTCCCAACAATCTTCCCCTTTGGCATTGATGGCAACATCTAAACATTCTCCCACTTTGAGAACAATGACAAATGATAACCTGTAATACCAAAGTTGTACCCATTTTGATATAGGATTTCCCATCTTCCTTCTTTCTAAAAACTCCCCCTTTCATCATTCCCCCTTGTTATCTGGACATGGTATTTAACAAATGTATTATGGTTTATCTCAACATTTACTTTCTTACAACAGTTTCTTGAATGATAGATCCATATACTCCCCCTATCACTGCACTTCCTTTCCTTCGTCAACATTTTTGTGACATAGTTTACACTCAGCATTACACTGTTCTTTTAAAAACTATGTTATGTAACTTGATATTCTCAAGAAGTTTTCACATAATAAATTGTCTGAGATAACAACAGGATTTGCTACAATTTTGAGAGACAAATTTATAAATAAATTCCTTAAACTAATATATATATATATATATACCCATTGTTCCTTCACAATCTTCATTGTTATTTTACTTAACCTAGCATTTTTCAATAGACTGAATTTTTTATTTTTCAGATCAGACTTGTGTTTTCTTCCATTGTTAACAATTTTTATGTGTCATTACTTCAAGTTCTAAGTGAACATAAAATATTTATCTTCTATTGGATTGCATACTTCATGGTCTTCATGAATCAGACAATTTGTTGTTCTCATGTTACTTCATAGTTCTTACACTTTCTCTAAGTCAACCATACACCAATATTCTCATTTAACCTTGATCATCTATTGTCTTTTAGGAATAGATCTTTTAGCATACTTCAACCATTAGACACCAATTGAATTTTTTTTTATACCAATTGGAATTTTCTAACTTTAACTCCCCCTGAGTATATGATCCCTCCTAATGTTATTTTTAGGGTTCTCTATAAATCAGGAGAGATATTTAGAAAAGAATCCCACAATCATCACTATGTCCTTCTTCATCACCTTGATCTTCATCTTCATCGGTGTATTCTTTTACATCTCCATATTTATTTTCCTCATAATGGATGTCTTTTTATCTATGGAACTATTATGCTCATCATCATCTTTGGAGACCTCACGGATGTTTGAAATATTTATTTATTCTATATCTTTGGAGTCTTCCTTTCTGCTCTAAATATTTCCATGAGGTACCCTGCTTACTGACCTTGTTTGTTTCTTGGATTCTCTACTTAGATATTTTCTCTTGGTTTTCCAATTAATAGCTTTGTGACCAAACTTGTGACAGTAGTGACAATATCCATAAAATATTCCTTTATGTTTGAGGAATATTTCGTCTTCAGTCTTCTTTAATTCCTTTTTTTTTTCTTGACCTTCTATTGAAGCATTCTTCCTTATCTTAGATTCTTTGGCCATATGTCCAAAATTATGAAATGTTTAGCAATGACCAAGAAATATCTGTTGGGCTCTCCTTTTCATTGTTCCTTTAGGTATCATGTTATTTTTGTCTTTATTATTGGAGGAGGGAGCATACTTTTGACTTTCCTTCTTCGTAAATGGACTCTTTAGTGCAGCAACACAACCACTTCTATTTCTTCCTTGTTTTGTCAAGGAGGAACATTTTGAATTCATTTCATTGTCATATCCTAGACCAGTTCTATCATTTGATGGTCTTTTGGCTACTTAAGATATCATCTAAGATCCTTGGGTTGTTCTCAAACTTTGATTTGATATATTTTTCATCAACCCCTTTTCTAAGTTTAATAATCTCTTTTTCAAGTTTTCCAGAATCTTTGATTCCTTCCTTGAGCAGTACTACTAGGTCATCTTCACTCTTATTGGCCTCTTGAAGTTTGTTCTTCAAGTCCATAATAATTTGATTTGTTTCTTCTTGGTACTTTGACAATTTCTCTTTCAAAACTTTGTTCCTTTTCTTACATTTTTCAATTTCATCAACAACAACCATGTATTGAGCTCCTATGTCCACTTCTGATTCCTCATCTGAATTTGTTGCCCCTACAATTAGGATTTATGCATATTCACTTTCATCATCATTATCTTCTTTGGAATATAAATTCTTCTTCTTTTTCTTAAATTTATGCTCTTCTTAATACTTTGATATTTTTTCTTTAAAATAATTCTTCTTCATCTTGCTCTTTCTTAATTCTTCAAGAGTGCTTATGATTTTTTCCATTAGGTCCACCTCTCCTTCCATATCTGAATCATTTTATGAAGATACTTTCCCCATGAATGGATTTTGTTCATCTTCTCTTATCTCTTCATCTTCACTATCATCCTCGAGAATATCAAGTCTTTTTTCTTCTCTTTGTTCAACCGAGTAAAGTTTTTCTAATTTGACCCAAAGTTCCTTAGCTCAGATAAATTTTCATATCTTCTCGTTCATGGGCTGAGGTAATCCATCATGTATGGCCTCCATTTCCCTTGAGCTATTTTTGTTGGACTCTTTCTAAGATGTAGTTCTTACTCTTTTTGGTAGGATGTAAACAGAGATAATTGCATTCCATAGACCACATATTAATGACGATAAGTATACACTAATTCTTTTTCTCCATACTACACATTCTTCTTTATTAAGTGTTGGATATTTATTGGAATCCATCCCTTCTTGTTAATACATAGTAGTTTTTAAATAGGATATTCCTTGAAGTGGCTAAATTGTGGTGAAGGAACCCGCTCTGATACCAATTGTTGGAATATTGGTCAATACTGAGAGGGAGGGGGGGTGAATCAATATTGTTAACTTTTCACTATTTTAACAACTTATTAATCTTTAATCAAAACATATAATCAGCAATATAAACAAAACACATATTTTTATCATGGAACCCCATTTGGGTAAAGCACCAATATTACTTCCTATTGCTACAAAATTGTTATTTACAAATAGTTTTTCCTACTTCTAGAGACAAGGATGGTATTACAACCTATTTACCACCAACTACTTGAAGGAGGATAAAACCCCCTGTTTTGTCAGCTACAACTAACAGGATGCTACTACACCCTATTTACCACCTTTTGTTGGAAGGAGGCTACAACCCCTTGTTTTTTTAGCTACAACTACAAGGATGATACTAAACCCTATTTATCATGTTTTGCTGGAAGGAGGCTACAACCCCATGTAGGCCTCTTTCCTTCCCTAGTGCCACACTACCACCCTGATATGTTTTTAGTAATCTTCCTGATTTATCTACCCTTTAATCTCTGTCATACTCATTGGTCTCTACTTCTTCTAGGATGTGGACCCCAGATATAGTTTTTCTTGCTCATCCCCTTGTGTATAAATACCTTCATGTTTCCTGCAGAACCATCTCTTCACCATTATGCCATTTCATTCTTCAATCATGCCTCTTCATGAGAAATCCATTCCTCATTCTAACACTGAGGCATCGAATCATGTACCTCTATCGTGATTCTTCAACACAACTAAAACAATTCCCTGTTATATCTTCCAGTCGTGACCTTCCGCGTTCTCCATTTCTGCTACCATCTTAAGCCATTGATTTTTTATCGACCTTTTTCTTGATCATAGATTTAATATAGGATACGGTATGCGGATTGTCTAACTGTGACATTTCTCAAAATGTATTTCTGCACTTATATTTTTTCTTCAATCATTATGCACCATTAATCTCCTTCAATATCTTCGTGACCGTCCATCTCCTAGACTACGAGTTGCAGAACTATGACATTTCCTGAAGTACTTTTCATGATTCTTCGGCTTCTGATTTCTGCCTTTTGATTTCCTCTTTCCGCATTCTACTAGCAGAATTTGGGTTGCAGAAGTGTGAAATTTCCCAAAGTATTTTCGCACTTTCTTCCTTCCTCCTTTTGCTTTCCACATTCTTGTGGCGGAATTTGGGTTGTGGAAACCCATATTAATTTATACTTTGATTTCTCATCTTTTGTATTCTACATTTTTCTTTTCATACTTCACTGGTGGACACCGGGTTATAGAAACCCATATTATTCAAGACCTTGATTTCTCATCTTCCGCATTCTACCTTTCACTTTTTGCTTTCCACTTTTATTCCGAACCATTGATTTATTTTCATTTCACTCCTAGCCGTCAATATATGATCTAATGTGGATTGTTGATCCTCACTTTTCTTTGTGAGAAAATCATTATTCGCCATCGATCTTCTCAAATTTGTCTTCCGCATTTCTCTCGACTGATCTGGACCATCCATGTTGTTAGTAAAATATTTCTCAATGAAATTGCACTCCCATCTAGAATGTTAACTAGCTTACTAGTTAAATATACGAAATCACTTGAGGTCCATCATATTTAGATCCGGTCAGATCAACGATGGACTCCAAATGTATTAAACTGTATTTTATGGAAATTTCGTTTCGATAAGAATTTTCTTAGACTTCACAACTTCTCCTAGGGAAATCATTGATGGTCGTTGATCTGTTTCAACAATCAAAATTATTGATTGAATTAGATCCTATTCCCATAGATTTTGATGTCAGGTAGGAGATGAAGATCTAAATGGCTCACAAACCCGACTCAGTTATGAAGAAAACCATTCGATCTGTCATCCACATTTTCTCAGAGATCTCAAACACTTTACAATTTTGTTTATTTCGCAGCCAAGCAAAACATTAACAAACTTGCTATTAAAATCAACAAAATCCTTATGTACCACCATATCTATGTACCCACTAGATCAATGATGGACTTCAAATATGATGAAGCGGATTTCATAAAAATTCTGCACACATCAAAAGTTTTCCAAACTGTGCAACTCCACCCAGCGGAATTGCTATACGCCGTAGATTTAATTTGATGATTGATCTAAACTGTTGATCTTGATCTCATATCCTAGTGATCATCTCTAATTTCTCAAGCTCGAACCTTATTTATCTTCCATGTATTTTATCTAGTGGAATCCTCCTTTATTCTTTAATAGTCTCCACCTCTAATCTCCTTCGTACGATCTCTATTCATATGTGCAATTGGTTTAGGCTTAATTTGGGTACTACCTATAATTGCAAAATCTCTTTTCAACAGTTGATCTATCCAAGATGCATACCTTTAACTCTGTTATTGAATTGTTTAGTGGAACGATCAATTCATTTCTGCAGTTCTCTATGCATAGAAAATTTCGCTCTTCTATACTTATTTCAGATTTCGAAATACACACATACACATAGAGAGATTCAAATCAACACTTCTGGTGATTAAAACGAAGGTATAAATACTTAAATATACTTTTATAGTAAACTATGTTCTTAATTCAACTTAACCAGAGGTCCAATTTTCTCACACACAGTCTCTGCACTCTGCACTCGACACTCTCCCTTCACTCATATAGGCATGCCTCTATCTTTTATATTCAATGATAATCCCTGTAATGGATCCTTTGTCTTTTACTGATTTCATCCTGCTACCATGTCTATTGGTTATTCCTTTGTCATTCATGAACTCCTTTGAAATCAATGGAAACTATATTCTCAACAAACCCATCTTAGGGGAGCACAAGAAGATTTGATGGGTAGAAAACATTAGAGCATTACTATATATATATAGATATATTTTAAGGGATAGTCGTTAGGAATGAGCGGTATATGAGAACCATTGGGTTAGTTTATAAAAGATGAAAAGTTAAATTATATTGATAATAGTGTATAAAATAAGGATAAATAAAAAGTATTTTGATTAGAAAGAAAGGAATGCAAAAGATAAGCTAATTATTGGGTTAACAAGAGTTAAATAAGTAAAAAAATAGTTTTAATGGTGTAAACATAAGAGAAAAACATGGAGAATAATTAGGAAGGGGGTGAAAAGGGGATATATATAACCTAAAATTTTGGATTAAAACAATAGAATTAGATAAATTGTAATAAAGAATAACATAGAATTAAAATAATGAAAATAAGTGAAAGTGTGAATAAAAATTAATTGGGAAAAACTAAACAAGGAGGTAGAATTATCAAGAGTAACTAATCAAAATTTAAGTACTAATTAAAAAGTATAAAAAGGGGGGAGAATGATTTTGAACAAAGGTTGAGAGAGAGATTTAAAAAAAAAATTGATTATAGAGAGAGAAGAGGATTATAGAAGCTCAAAAAGTATTAATACTAGATAAAAAGATTAGGAAATAAAGTAAATACAAAAATAATAGAGGAGAAACGACATTAATAATTTTAATGAGTTAAATGATGGATTAATTATTTCCACGATTGACTCAATTTATAACCATATTTTTTATTAAAATTATGGGGATTCTTTTCTATTTCAATAGATTCTCATATAAAGTGGGAGGTGTAATGAGAAGTGGAAGCCAAAATTTTGGTTTCGCTAAAACAAATGAGATGTTTGGAGTTGAAAGAATGTTCGAGTATGATGGATTTATTCATGCAATTTTATCAACATTACATTTGTTATCAAGATAAAATACTAGAAAAATATGAGTCTAATGACTCATTTTTCTGTGGAATACTTACAAAAAATTTCGGTTGTACCTACCTCAAGATTGAGCATTTTTCATTTTCTATATTGATATTTTATCTTCAATGATAATTCAGAAGTATTACAGTAGTAGTATCGAGTGACCCTCATGTCAAATTCACCTAAAGGAGAATGCATACACTTGATACTTGCATACATGTGCTTACAATATATAAGTATTGGTCTCAACAACATAATTTAGGTAGTGTCAATAGATACTTACACCTTATTGTCTATCATATTTACTATTTATACCATTTTTCTTCGTTAAAATATTCTATGGGAATTATGTTTTGAGACCATTATCGTAAGACACATTGAATGTATTTTTTATATTGGAGGTAGTTTTGTCCAATCCTTCTTGGTAAACACCTTTTCCAAGAGATTAGGAATAAAAAGAAATGTTGTTTAGGCCACCGGTGTACAGGTAGCATGTAAAAGGGTCATTCGACCCTTAAACTTATTTCCTTTAGATGTTTCATCCATAATTGAAAATATGTTTGACTTCCCATTTAAACTATTATTTTATTCCCGATTTGTTAGGATTATTATTAATCCTTTCTTTGACCACATTAGTCTATTTGTTTATTTCCCTAGATTAGGAGGTCTTGATCACTTCACCAGTGCATGGGGGACACGTCTACTAGACATCTATGACTTAATGTGCATGTCTGCATGCATTTTGGTGCTCTAGGAATTAATCCATACAATTTAGGAACCCACTCAGAGGGTCACCAGTAGTTTCTAGAATGAAGCATCTAGACTATCTAGAAAACTAATTGCAGTTGAGGAAGAAAAGAAGGATACAAATTCGGTTCCCGTCACAGTTCAAAAGGAATTCAATCTAGCAAAAAAACAAGCAACAAGAACTTCTTATCGACACCCAATCTGCAAAAATAATTTTGACCAATGATAGAGTCAAAATGAACATAAACAAAGGGGTTATAAATTCAGAAACAAAAGAACACAAAATATACAACCAAAGAAGAAAACATAAATATTTATCCAACAAGATGATCAGCAATCACCTCCAATAAAAATAGATCTTGGATGGACCACAACAGAGACATTGCAAAAATTTTCCCTTCGAATTCATAACTCGTATCGTCTCATTTTGTCAAGTGTCGCAAGTACTAAAATAAAGGATTAAAAAATGAAATTACAAGCAAGAAATTAGATGTAAGTCTTGTCTTCAATAAATCTTTGAGGCGAAATATTCCCTTAAGGGGAAGTAAATGTAATGAACTCAATATATAAATAAATGAATATTAATAATTAAATAAACTAAATACTTAATGAAGAGACACCTTGATGAAATGTTATGCCACTTTACGAAAGGGAACCCAACATGGGTAATACCATCTCTTATCTTATCTTATATATATTCATGGAGTATTGTAACCTCGCTTATTTGTGTTGGTTATTTCCTTAAGAAATGATTTTGTCATTTCATTCTTCTTATTTGCTTTTTATGGTAACTCCCATGAATTTTCACTTTCTACAACCCATATTTGATCTTTCCCACAAGATAAAGGCACATGATTTAATATAAATTTCACTTAAATGACTTAAGTGATACTATATAAAAATCACATTTTATTCGAAAATTCAAAATAACCCTAAACTAATTTAAAAAGTTCACTTTTATAATATAAAGTACAACTCACTTTAATATTAGATATTCACTTTAGTAAAGTCATTTAATTTTTTTTTAATAAAGTCACTTTATTTCATTTAATGAGACCCCATGTATTTAGAATGCTGCACTTAGAAACATGATATTGGAGTACCTATGATCTACTAAATCTAACAAATTTGGCTCCCTCCACCACACCGTTGCCTAAGTTTAAGGATCATTCGCCAAAAACATTTGGGTAATGGTTTCGACACGCTTGATGGGAATTTTTTATAATGTTTGCCACCATATAGGAGAAAATAACAATTACACTTTCACTTATTTGTAAACTCGTTAGAAGGAAAGGAATCTGTTGATTTACTTTACCTACCTATAAAGTTATTTTCCACTTGGATTGAACTATGTTATGGGTTCCGACCAACTTACGGGAAACCAAAAATATCAATTGATTAGTTGCAGGAATACACTCATATCATATACAAACCAATAGAATCAATTAATTCCTTCAACTTCTGTGTCACCAAGCTATATAATCGAATACCTAAGCTTATCGCACCCCACAATCAAGCATCTTTGATCCACTATTATAACACATGGTCTCTTTTTCGTAATCAATTGGAGAAGTAGGGTGTAAATAATATAGGATTATCTCTTCAACCATGGATGGAATATGAGGTCACTACTACATATGGGTCAATTTTCCCATGAAACAGTGAAAATGGATGCTTTCGTAGAAAGAAAGTTTATATTTTTTGAAAAAATTGAAAATTTCCTTGATGTTCGTTGCAAGAGAGACAATATGAGCCATTCGTTGCTATAGTGACAAAATTTCATGGCTATAGAGATGAAAGTTCATCGCTAGAGTGACGACATGCCCATACTGTCGCTCTTGCCACAAAACTCCACTACTGTCACTATTGTGACGAAAGTCCACTACGAAATGGATATCACACTCATGTTCTATTATTTTTGTAGTTCTAGTTTAAGGAGGAGAATGAGATGGTATTCTATTTCTTGTATAAGCTTCTATCAACTCTGTGTTCTCGGCCTCTAGGGATAAAATTTTGTCCTCTTGCTATGAAATACAATCCATTTTTATTGTGAAATTATTTGTTTGGAAATGAAAATTACATGGACGTTGTTACGTGACTGTTGTCTAATCACATTTTGAAGCTTCGTATTGAAATATATATATGTCATTCCCTTATTGTTTTCAATACTTTGTCTCTAATGGAATTGTTTGAAATAATTTTAAGAGTTATGTTGTCCACATACAGCTACATCAAAAACCCTAACCATAGGTCATGGAGTGACATTTGTAGAGGAAACTTAAAGAGAAGGAAACTTGAATCTAAACACCAAGGTGAATTCATTGAAGTTCCTATATCTAAATGCGACCATCTCTTTTTGTAAATTATTTTTATACTGTATACATGTTCTAGTATCCTTCATTTATTGTGGTGAGCATGCAATGGAAAATATGTTAATTAATATATATTTCCCATAACATGCATTGTCACCCTTTATAACATATGAACGTATGTTGCATGTTTGAGTTGTGACAATACCTTCAAATGAGTTAAAGAGTTGAATGTGTTGTGTTAAAGGAAATTGTTCTTACCATATTCATATTTACGTATCAAACTGGATCACAATAGTCCAAAAGTGAAAATATTTTGTCTTTTATTTAAGTGACATACACAAATTCCCATGCTTAATATTTTTTATAAATAAATTTGTACATTTGTGTTTTGTAACTTGTAAGTATCCTTTTTTGCTTGTCAAAACTAAGTTGAATTTGAACTTTACTTGGGTGCATTATCAACTGAGATTGACACCCTTCATTTTCTAAGTTGGAGTGTTTATTAATTGTATGTACAAGGGTGGATTTTCAAGAAGGTATTCATTGTCTAAGTGAGTACTTTTCACCTTGAAATGACACATTTTATTTTTATATAGATTGAGTCACAACTGATATGAGAAGAAACACATTTTTAATTTGTTCCTCTTCATAAAAATCATTTCTATGATCCCATTCAATAGCGTTAAGAATCAAATTAACAGCCTTGAGTAGTGAAGGTCGAAAGCACATTTTACCATTCTCATACAACATCATGAAGACATAACTCAAGTACAAATAACATCATGAAGACATAACTCAAGTAATATCAACTTCACTTAAATGACTTAAGTGATACTATATAAAAATCACATTTTATTCGAAAAGTCAAAATAACCCTAAACTAATTTAAAAAGTTCACTTTTATAGTATAAAGTACAACTCACTTTAATATTAGATATTCACTTTAATAAAGTCATTTAATTTTTTTTTAATAAAGTCACTTTATTTCATTTAATGAGACCCCATGTATTCGGAATGCTGCACTTAGAAACATGATATTGGAGTACCTATGATCTACTAAATCTAACAAATTTGGCTCCCTCCACCACACAGTTGCCTAATTTTAAGGATCATTTGCCAAAAACATTTGGGTAATGGTTTCAACACACTTGATAGGAATCTTAGTGTTTTTTATAATGTTTTCCACCATATAGGAGAAAAGAACAATTACACTTTCACTTATTTGTAAACTCGTTAGAAGGAAAGGAATCTATTGATTTACTTTACCTACCTATAAAGTTATTTTCCACTTGGATTGAACTATGTTATGGGTTCTGACCAACTTACGGGAAACCAAAAATATCAATTGATTAGTTGCAAGAATACACTCATATCATATACAAACCAATAGAATCAATTAATTCCTTCAACTTCTGTGTCACCAAGCTATATAATCGAATACCTAAGCTTATCACACCCCACAATCAAGCATCTTTGATCCACTATTATAACACATGGTCTCTTTTTCCATAATCAGTTGGAGAAGTAGGGTGTAAATAATATAGGATTATCTCTTCAACCATGGATGGAATATGAGGTCAATACTACATATGGGTCAATTTTCCCATGAAACAGTGAAAATGGATGCTTTCATAGAAAGAAAGTTTATATTTTTTGAAAAAATTGAAAATTTCCTTGATGTTCATTGCAAGAGAGACAATATGAGCCATTCATTGCTATAGCGACAAAATTTCATGGCTATAGAGATGAAAGTTCGTCGCTAGAGTGACGACATGCCCATACTATCGCTCTTGCCACAAAACTCCACTACTGTCACTATTGTGACGAAAGTCCACTACGAAATGGATTTCACACTCATGTTCTATTATTTTTGTAGTTCTAGTTTAAGAAGGAGAATGAGATGGTATTCTATTTCTTGTATAAGCTTCTATCAACTCTGTGTTCTCGGCCTCTAGGGATAAAATTTTGTCCTCTTTCTATGAAATACAATCCATTTTTATTGTGAAATTATTTGTTTGGAAATGAAAATTACATGGATGTTGTTACGTGACAGTTGTCTAATCACATTTTGAAGCTTCGTATTGAAATATATATATGTCATTCCCTTAGTGTTTTCAATATTTTGTCTCTAATGGAATTGTTTGAAATAATTTCAAGAGTTATGTTGTCCACATACAGCTACATCAAAAACCCTAACCATAGGTCATGGAGTGAAATTTGTAGAGGAAACTTGAAGAGAAGGAAACTTGAATCTAAACACCAAGGTGAATTCATTGAAGTTCCTATATCTAAATGCGACCATCTCTTTTTGTAAATTATTTTTATACTGTATACATGTTCTAGTATCCTTCATCTATTGTGGTGAGCATGCAATGGAAAATATGTTAATTAATATATATTTCCCATAACATGCATTGTCACCCTTTATAACATATGAACGTATGTTGCATGTTTGATTTGTGACAATACCTTCAAATGAGTTAAAGAGTTGAATGTGTTGTGTTAAAGGAAATTGTTCTTACCATATTCATATTTACGTATCAAACTAGATCACAATAGTCCAAAAGTGAAAATATTTTGTCTTTTATTTAAGTGACATACACAAATTCCCATGCTTAATATTTTTTATAAATAAATTTGTACATTTGTGTTTTGTAACTTGTAAGTAGCCTTTTGTGCTTGTCAAAACTATGTTGAATTTGAACTTTACTTGGTTGCATTATCGACTGAGATTGACACCGTTCATTTTCTAAGTTGGAGTGTTTATTAATTGTATGTACAAGGGTGGATTTTCAAGAAGGTATTCATTGTCTAAGTGAGTACTTTTCACCTTGAAATGGCACATTTTATTTTTATATAGATTGAGTCACAACTGATATGAGAAGAAACACATTTTTAATTTATTCCTCTTCATAAAAATCATTTCTATGATCCCATTCAATAGCATTAAGAATCAAATTAACAGCCTTGAGTAGTGAAGGTCGAAAGCACATTTTACCATTCTCATACAACATCATGAAGACATAACTCAAGTACAAATAAGAGACATGATCTCTTTTAAATATGACCACCACCTCCATAATGGAAGATGTGAGTGATATTGACATGATCATCACCATCTTCATCATCATCACCATCGACATCATCATCACCATCTTCCTCATCATCTTCATTGACATCATCATCTTTATCATCATCTTCATCATGATCATCCTCATCATCGTCGTCATCACCATCATTACCATCATCATCATCATCCTCATCGTCATCATCATCACCATCATCATCATCATCGCCATCATCATCATCATCATCATAGACATCCTCATCATCATCATCATCATCATCATCATATCATTGTAATCATCAACATCATTGACCTGTGATCATCATCACCATCATCCTCAACATCATCATCATCCTCATCATCATCATCATTAGCATCATCATCGTCATCACCATCATTATCATCATCATCATCATTGAAATCATCACCATCATCATCATTATCATTTCCACCACCACCACCACCATCATCATCATCATCTCCGTCGTCATCGTCATCATCATCATCATTGACATCATCATCCTCATCATCCTCATCATCAACATCATCATCATGTCCATCATCATCACCATCATCCTCATCATCCTCACCATCCTCATCATCCGCATTGCCATCATCATTAGCATCATCATCATCATCACCATCATCATCATCACCATCATCATCCTCATCATCATCATCATTAGAATCATCATCATCATCATCACCATCATCATTATCATCATAATCGACATCATCATCGTCATCATAATCATCATCGACATCATCATCATCATCATCATCATCATATCATCACCATCATCATCATCATTAACCTCTGATCATCATCACCATCATCCTCAACATCATCATCATCCTCATCGTCATCATCATCACCATCATCGGCATCATCATCACGATCATCATCATCACCATCAACTTCATCATCTTCATCATCATTTTTGTCATCATCATTAGCATCATCATCATCATCACCATCATTATCATCAACATCATCATCACCATCATCATTATCATCATTATCGACATCATCATCATCATCATCATCATCATCGACATCATCATCATCATCATCATATGATTGTCATCATCATTGACATGTGATCATCATCACAATCGTCCTCAACATCATCATCATCCTCAACATCATCATCATCCTCATTGTCATCATCATTAGCATCATCATCACTACCATCATCATCATCATCATCCACTTTCTCATCACCATCATCATCATTAGCATCATCATCATCATCATTGACATCATCGTTGTCGTTATCCTCACCATCCTCATCATCATCATCATCATGTCCATTTTTTGGATTTACTTCTTCAATTTGGATCCATAACACTATTGTATTTCTTATTTCGAATGAAAGTAATTGAACTCAATTTGGATTTTGCTAGGATCCTACATGAATGTTTAACAAGAACACAAGTTTGAGACAAGTTTATGACTAGTGGAAATATCTTATATGAATTAAGAATGATGTCTAAATATAGGAGTGAAGTTGTTATATGGGATAGGAATTAGAGGATGTAAATCTAGAGTTAGAAATAAGGGGTTTATTAAATTGCTAGATTCTAGATGTTTTAAATGTTAGACTTTATATGAATTAGATGTTTCAATAGTTAGTGGTTACATTAGGGGTTATAGGTCATATGTGTTATCACAATAATATAATAGGGATTAGAGAGTTTCTATTAGTGGTACATTGGTTATGGGTCATATTAATGGTTATTAATGTGGGTGATTTTAGGGGTAAACGAGTTGTGAAAAATAGGGGTTAGATATTATTTGTGTCCAGAGTCATATGTGTTAAAGGTTTAAAGGTTTATGAGCTATACGGGGTTAAATATTAGAGTTATAATAGCTATGTTTGAGTTTATAGTGGCTATGTGTTAAGGTTTAAACGTTTATGAGCTATACATGATTAAAATTATGATCCTCTAATATACTTAGATGAAGACCTTGCTTTAGCCAACATATGCTAAAGAAGTTCTGAATATTTGGGGAAAATTTTGTTTGGTTTTGAGCTAATCAAGCTCTCCAGTGATCAAGATCTAATTATTTGCAATCGTCTTATGAAATGGCCAAATTCTATCGAAATGACTTGTATTCATGTGATTAACATTAGTGTGGTTAACTATGTCATATCCGATATCCCTTTATACAACCAAACCATACATTTTGACATGTTAAATGACCATTTTGACTTGGAACTCTTTATCTTTGACATCTTGGTTAGTTTTACATGGTCCACAAAAGTTCTAAGGAATACATTGAATTAGACAATTTCTAGATCTATTACCCTATTTTATTTGTGTGGGAGTCTATCCTTAACCCAATTGTAGGTTCAAGCAATTCGAAAGGGAAACAACAATGTCAATGGTTGAATTCTATTTCACATTGTACAAGCATGTATGGATATCACACATCATTATATTGAATTGAGTGGTTTATCACCTCGAATTATTTCACTTCCTTGAGGCAACTAGGGAACTATTTAAAGGATTATAGAAACTAGTGTAGGGATAGTATAAATTATATCCTATATCTTTTGTTATTGGTACATGATGCACATTGTGGCCCAAATAAACTATTAACAACAATGATACCACATTCTCTTCAATTAATTCATTGTTGATGGTTGTATCATGTTCAAGATCTGTGTATGATTCTTGCATGCCAAAGCAGCTAATAGATGATAAACAATTTATGAGCTTGATCAGGCTACGACCACCTTAGTCCTATATCTTTATAAAATCATATTTCAATGTTTCTAAAATACAACTATCATGTAACAAGGGTCATATAACTTTTATTAGTGATAAGAACTTTAATTTGTTGTTTTGTATTCTTTTTTGTTTTGTATTCACTACAAACAATCAAATTTATTGGGAAGATATCCTCCAACATAATTGAATTTTTTAGGTTTAACTCACCCTTGCAGGTTGTGTAGATGTTCCCCACTATTTTCTATACTTTTGTCTCTTTATTTCAGCTACTCCTTATTTCTTTATTTATGTTACATCAATAGTTATAGTAATAGTTAAAATTTGGATTTATAAAAACTACATGTTGGTATTAGAGATTCAATTAAATTTCATTTTGTTGTATAGTTTCAAAAACAGAACAAAAAAATGTCAAGGAGAAAATCCTAATATATGACCAAGGAAGAGTTGAATGAGAGTTTCATAAAGTTTACAGAAGACGTGAGGTAGATTATGCAACTACATGAGGTAGTTTCATAAAGTTTTCAAAAGACATGAGGTAGATTCATAATTTAGTTATATGAAAATAAATGAAGAAAGATTCATAGACACTAGTACATGTGGACATTTTTCCAAATTAAGAAATATTCATCATCACCATCATTATCATCATCATCATCATCATCATCGACATCATCATCACCATCATCATCATTAGCATCATCATCATCATCATCATCATCATCGTGTTCATCATCATCACCATCATCCTCACCATCATCACCATCATCCTAGCTCATCATCATCATCAACATCATCATCATCTTACTATCGACACGATTTGTGAACTTGAGAACAATTTCAGGCTTAATGACCCACATATTTGTTATAAATGATATGATAAATGCATATTTCATCATCATCATCAACACCATTATCATCATCATCATCTTCGTCTTCGTCATCACCATCATCATCATCATCTTCATCATCATTGACATCATCATCATCATCGTCATCCTCATCATCATCATCATATTCATCATCATCGTCATCGTCTTCGTCATCATCATCATCATCATCATCATCACCATTGTATTCATCATCATCAACATTGTCTTCATCATCATCATCAATATCGTCGCCATCTTCATGGTCATCATCGTCATCATGATCATCGTCTTCATCATGATCATCATCGTCATCACCTTCTTCATCATCTTCATCATCATCATCATCATCATCTTCTTCTTCATCATCATCATCATCATTGTCATCATCGTCATCATCATTGTCATCATGACCCTCTTCCTCATCAACATCTTCATCATCATCGTCATCATCATCATCACCATCACCATCGCCATCACCATCATCATCATCACCATCATCATCATCGTCATCAAATTGACACCAAATTAGCTATCATGACAATGTCCTAGCAAGCTATGGCTTATATGAATATTAAGGCCCTTTAACATTACATATCGATTCAGATAGCCCCTTCTACCTAGGCGTCTCTAGTCAAGACATGCAGTGAGGTCCCTATAGATTCAGATTTTGGTGGATGTGTTCACTAGTCAGATTGTCACCAAATTAGTGTTATGTCTGATCATGATCACAACGTCCAATGTCCTAACTTATTAAAAATTACATACATACATACATGATTGTCATTAGGGAAATAATATTTTAGAAAATCCTCAATCCGAATATCTACAAAAACCCATAAATCCAAAATCTTCAATTTCTTCATTTTTCATTATACATTGTAGTCATTTTTCATAGTTGATCCATAACAAGGAAATCACTCATGAATGGACATTGATTTAGTTTTCTCTCTACTAGAAATATCCATAACTAAACTTTTTTTAGGCATGTTACCCAAGACAACAATGGAATGAGTGTTATATATGTGGTTGCTTATGAAATTGTTATTGATATTGTGATTTTAAATCACTACAAATGTTATGATTGTAGATGATGTGCATTGTTTTAATTATGGTCTTTAATAGAAACTTGGTCATGACACCTACCAAACCAAATACATTAAGCATTAGTGTCAAAGTATATAAAATAAATATAATAGCAGATAAATACCAACATGATGCATATTATTGCACATATGATACACAAAGTTCAGAACCTATGAGAGAATGGTCGAAACTTGGTTTTGTTTACTCCATTCATAATACAAACATGGTGAAAATACTATGGGTAGGATTGGAGCAAGCTTCCCAATACATAAAAATTGCAATTATATTTTTTGGTATGGGAGTGGTAACTATAGCGCTATACCCACCAAGCACTCTCATCCCTTGATCCAAATCGATGGTGGAAATCGACTAGGGCGTGAGTTTATCTTTTAAACAAAAATAGAAAATTGATTTGGAATTTTTGTTGTGGAAAAGAGGCAAGTAGAGGATTTCTCCTAGCATTCATGCAACCCTGTCGCCATACCCATTTGTATTCTCTGTCAATAATATGTGGGCATATAGCTGTATCCATATCCATATGCGTTATCTTTGCATGCTTGGGCGGCCAATACATCTATTTTTTTCTTGTATACTGAGACAACAATGATGTATACCTTTCTATGGGTTCACCAAATTGATTTTTGGAAGGAAGAGAAGCCCCATTACTATTTTGGGCTCATCACTCATTGTTATCTATTGGGTTTGATAGGGTTGCATTAAAAAACGTTTATTTGACTGAAGCATAGAAACGCCATGGACAAGGGAAAAAACCACACAACTCAACACAGCGGTCAATAGGTAATTCTTCATCTCGTGAACAATTTTTAAAGGGATATAATGCATGCTTGTGTGGTTGTGTGGTGACGGATCCACACCCATCTCTATTTTCACTTGCTATATTTTTTTAATGTTTTCAGTAGATCCCAAAATCCTCTCTCCCTTGTCCATTTTGAACTTGATCCAAATCTATGCCTCTTGGCGATTTCCCATTTCCATTTTGCTTGCCAAAACAATTTTTTCACGGGTTCAAAAGGGAATAACCTATTGACCCGACCATTTGCACCAATCGGACGACTAGGGCTCCATTTAGGCGGCGGCGGTGCTCTGCTGGGCGTCGCATTGGTGCAAATGGTCGGGTAGATAGGTTATACTGGTTTGAAAGAGGCCATTCTATTCTAGCCCATTTTACAGAGAACATTCTTAAGGTGCAATAATTATCAATTAATCACAGACATTTTTTAAGTTTGCAATATTTATCTAATATAATCAACTAATTGTTCTTAGAAATTGTGCCATTTTTCTTCACCTGAAATTTATGTTGCAGCTGGTAATGATGATATGGTGCTAATTTATTGTAGTCACAATGGATCCTGGAAGTGTCCCACAAAATTGGATGCCAATCACAGATGAGGAGGCTGCAGAGGCACAAGCAATGCCCATATCTGCAATTTTACCATCTATGTCAAATACAACATGTCCACAGCCATTGGTTGGCAACACAAGTAAAATTCTAGGTTTTCATTATTGCGCCAAGTGTGAAAATATCAAACCATCATGGAGCCATCATTTTTGTGTGTGTAAGTATCCTCCAAACATTCATATCAGCAGTATTCTATTATTTTCCTTTCATTTTTCTTTACTATTAAACTGGATGCTTTCAACAATTTCTTATATTTTCTTAATATTTAAGCTGTATCCATTCAGAACATGTTTGGTTTTGAGATTAAATGATATCTATAAATTTATTGTCGTAATTATTTGAATTTACCAATGTTAACTATCAGATTCTGGAGATTAAAATTATGAGACCCTTAATCATTTTTGACACAGAAATTTGAGTGTTCTATTTAAAGGATTCTTGTGAATAATAATACCGAGGGTAATGGTTATTCTATTTTGTATTCCTTGTGATCATAATCTTAGGTTTCATAAGAGGGATCTCTTTTAAGTACATTGCTTGTTTGCCAAAGAAAACAAATGAGCTACTCTTGTAAAGGGTCTTTGGTCTGCTAGAGATTGGTTTCTAGCAAAGTTATTAGACTTGGACTTGGGGAGGATTTATCATGGAAATCGAACACATAAAGAGACCAAGTAATACTAGGAAAGAGCTATCATAATATATTGCATTATAATGAGAAATAAAAAGCATTTTTATAAAGGATTACAATGAGTTCGAGTCAATCTACGTTATGAATGTGGGATAGACTGATAAAAGGAATAAAGCAACTTAATCAAAAAAACCTAAAATCACCTAAATTCATAGGTGTCTTTATTAAATCCTAAGTTTAATATCTAACTCACCATGACATAAAGTAAATTTTACTTTAACGCCCTCCCTTAATGGTCAATCTACTGACTACACCAAGTTTCTCTCAAAATTTTACATGTTTTTCTAGGAGATATGTATTTACATCAGTCCCATTCTAATACCACATTTGATGCTCCAAATCACATGATTACAAAGTCTACAATATAATATGCCCAAATATAACAATAAACAATGAATATTCACTATATAACCTAAATATTTTGAAAATAGCCCAAAATACCATGAATATAGGGGTGAGCACATTGCTTTAAGTACATGACCTACCCTGGGAAGACAAATGGGGACACTCTCCAACCAAAATAGAAGGGGAAATTCTTTATACCTGGAAACCTATAAAATTAGGAGATATACTTATTCCATGGCTCTCTAATGATGCCTTTATTTCAGAGAACTATTCACCTATATTTACCGGAAAAAAGTACTAAGTGTAGAGATCATGGCTAGCCTACCTATACATAATAAAATATAATTGTGGGTGCCTAACAAAATGGATGACCAATAAATTGACCTGAAATACAATTTTATGTATACCTATATGTGCACAATAGTTTTGCAATTGAACATATTAATTAATTAGTGAATTCCAAACATTTAGGAGAAAGAAATGACTTGAGTTCATAAAGAATTTGGTTAGTAGCTTATGACATGATGAAAATTTGCATGCAACGAATAAAAAATTGTTAACACATTTTACAAATGGTTTGCATAGTGTTGGATACAATAAAAGTTCTCCAACTATCACAATGTTGTTCGACAAGTCACCTTTATATAATGAGGAAGACAAGGGAACCAAGGTGAACAAAGTTTCATTGTAAAAAAAATATTCCCAATCTCCTTAGTGAGTGGACCCAAGCTACATGAGTAGAATCATGTGGAATACAACACCTAACCCAAGAAAAAACTATGACATGCATGCATGCATGCTCCACATTGGGTTCTAGATTCTATTTCTAGAATAGAATCATCCATTGAAGTGCATCCTATCCACCTAAACATGTGTTCCCTCTTCTAATAATGTATAAAGCATACAGGGTCTATAGTTAGGCCATTACGTATATAGGATGTCGCCTTAAGGAGCTAATATATAGGTATTGCTACTACTTTATCTTAACTCAACCAAAGTGATGTGGGTTCCACCGAATGGAATCGTTGCAACAAATCTTGTTCAACTCAAATAATAAAAAACTATGGAATATATGGGAATATAGGTGGTGTTTAAACTTACAACATCTTCGTTACCATTGTTTCTTGGTATGATATATCTTACTATAATTAACTGATCGGAGTTATTACCACATGTTTTATATGTACAGATTGGATACAAAATCATAACTACCTAGTTATAATGGTAATACTAGTACAACTATGAACTATTACTATGATAGTAAAGGTAAAGCAATGGAACTGATAGTATCCATGTTATTGATATCGTAATTCCAGTAATACATGTTGTATCTATTTTATATCATACTTTAAATCGCATACTATGAACAAGCTTACTTACATGTTAACAATCAAAATCAAAAAGTACTATTATTACCATAGCTTCCCAATCAATGGAGTTTACTAGTATGTTTAAAGATTATACTCAGAGCTTCTATGTAGCTTGTGTAATGTGAATAGATTACATTTCTGATCATGAGCTTAGTAATATCCCTTTTTCAATCTTTATACGGGATTAGTACACCCTATATAAGCCTCATAAACTATAGATAAAAGGTTAGTAATAAAGCTGAGTGGTATCAAGCTTAGGAAATCTTATACACAAAGATATATCTAGCAAGCTCCTTGTTCAGGATCGTAATACATGTTTTCATTGATTATGCTTGAATTTAACATAGCTTATTCTTTATTACTTATGGATATGTGTTCTCTATTATTGAATATGAACCTTAAGGTCTATAAGCTTATACCTAATAAAGTATTGAATAGATATGGAATGCTCTTTGTTAAATCTATACTATCTACTTGTATATCTAGCCTTATTAGAGCTTACATGAGAGTTATGTTTTTTTAATTCCCATTGATATGTATCGCTTAGTAAAATAACTATCTTGTATGCATATAATAGAGATGGTAGGTGAATATTTACTCATATAACATGCTTGAACACATGGCTAATAATGACCTATATAACATGGATACTCTTAGTCTACTTGCTTGGTTCTTACTAATTACCCGTATCTCATTTGGAATAAGTACTAGTTAAGCTTAACTGGTGTGGTATATGCCCGATCATGTTATATCATATAGGGATATGTGTTCTACTATCTTATTTACTTGTATCCCCATTGTTTAGTAGCCATTAAACTAGATTTCCCTTTATTCCATAACATGGAACACGGTAAATAAAAGTATGATACTAAATAAATGGTGTCCTATATAGTACAACTTAATCTATGGGGTTATTAGTATTATCTGCCTTAATTAATCTTATTGGATTGTATATGTATGCCATGAATGGGAATATGAATAAGCATACAGCTAATACAACACATATAGGGAATATGGACATTAAAAATATCACACCACTATAAAGTCCATGGTATATACATAATAAAGCACATATGTGAGCAAAGTAAACACTGTATCAAAAGGGTGAAATATTAGCATGATGTTAAAACACCCTATTATAGCTATAACCTAGTTGTATTCCCATTACTTATAGAGATAGTTCTTATCATTGATGCTCACTAACCAAGCTCTATACCCTTCCAAGATATTCCTGTATTCAATAGGTATAAGAGAGAATAGTACGTATGGTAATAAAACATAACGTCTCATTGATTCAATTGGTTCGAGTGTAATATGTAACCTTTGTATAATAGATGAACGTAACAATGGTAATCACAAGGAAATTACACATAATTGATAGACCAATAGTGTAAACATGTAGACTAGTGGCTTATGATTACAGTTGTAACTATAGGCAATCACTATTCCCATATAAGCTAAAAGAGTGATTAGTATATACTGTAAGTTAAACACACATGATGTTTCATCCATTGCAAAAGTTTTATTTTTCATGGATTTCACTACAACACATTGATAATAAAGGGTCATAGTTCATGGAGGGTGGGGGTCTATTTATGAAGCCGCACTACCTTGGTTGCAACTTTTACAAGCTTCCCATGATGTTGAAATGTTACTTTGTAGATTTTTTTTGCTTAGCAAATCATTTAACCATTTCTCAATTTCCAATTGACATCAAAGTTGATGTTATAATTCTCATGTACTTCTCTAGTATAAATCCAATATAAATGGATTTCTTATTTGATGATGGATTTGTATATGTTGCTCCTAGATAGATAACTATGCCAAGGAATCCATATATCAATATAATATTTTTGTCAAACTTTTAAATATAGATTTTATGTTAAGATAACATAACTTATAACACTCTCACATGGATCGTTTGCATTGCAGTAACTCCCTTATTGATATTTGGTCTTCCAAAATTCAATTAGGGTTGGATATATTATTTTCCAACATAATACATTTGTGAAGGATATTCTTATCATTTTGTAGAGCTTGCATAGGTTCATAGGCCACCATTCATTTTTTTTTAAAGGACATTTCCGTTGCTATAGCCACGCCAGGCCATAGCAAGTTCCGAAAAACTTTCTATACTAGCGACGGACATTTCCATCACTAGTATAGCAAGTTCATCGGAACTTGCTATGGCCTGGAATGGCTATAGAGATGGATATTCGTTGCTACACCAACACATGTTCATCGCAACAATTTTTTTTTTTTAAATATTCACTACCGTCTCTATAGCGACGAATGCTTCATTGCTACAACGACAAAGTTTTGTCACAACACGTGTTCATTTTTTTATATATTGCATGATTTCTTCATTCTAGCGACACACCACCTTTGTTCGTCGCAATAGAAACTATTACATCGTCGTAAGAGCGATGAACATTCGACACAATAGTAGCCAAGTTTTCATCGAAATAAAGACATGAGATGTGCGTCGCAAGAGAGATGAAGTGTGCAAAGTGTTGCTATAGCGACCGAACTTTTACCACGAAAAGTAGGGGTAATGTTCGTCACTCAAGCAACGCACAAGTGTTGCAATAGCAATGAAATTCTATGGGAAAAATTTCCACATGTACTAGTGGGTTCAAGTCGTATTAACTATATTTCCTCTTGTTGAGCCATGCAAAAGTATGAATTTGACTACCATGATCCAACTCATGCAATATTTGAATAACATGATGATCTCTTTTGAAAGAAATATTGCATCTCCTTTGGCACAGGGAAACGCCACACTCTTACCCCCTCCATATAAACCTAAAAATACTCAAACCTATAGTCCTGTAATGTGCCCATGATGAAATTTTTGTGAAAATAATTATGATCCAAACATGTGTGAATAAGTGAAGTCCACCCAGGGGCAAATAATTGGTAAGAAATTTAATTAAACCATTAATTCCTTAGGTTGAATATACGATGAGTATGTAATGGCTATTGCTACTAGAATTCAAACTTACAATAACATGAATAAGGGCATTGATTTTAGTAGAAGCTTAAATGTTTCAACTCAAAAGCAACCTGCTATAAGAACTTATACAAGTGCTATGAAAAACACTATTCAAACTTTTCAACAACAACCACCATCCTCTTTCTCATCTACTCCAATTGAAAGCTACAATATCACAGAGGAGTTAAACAAAAGTTAAGGCTAATGATATTTTTCTTGATCTTTCCCACACGCCTGAATAAATAGAGAATCATAAAAGGTTCTTATTAGAGAATATGCATAATGGAAATACCTCACACCCATCAAGATTAAACAATAATCTAATTTCTAAAAATGAATAGGATGTCTCACAAAAATATGTCTTAGGGTATGTTTATGTTCAATCACCTCCCAAAAATCATCCTTTCTATATGTCAATGCAAATAATGGATAAAATAACACAGTATTGTCTCATTGATGGAGGTTT
The DNA here is from genome assembly GCA_001517045.1 of Pseudotsuga menziesii. Taxonomy (NCBI): domain Eukaryota; kingdom Viridiplantae; phylum Streptophyta; class Pinopsida; order Pinales; family Pinaceae; genus Pseudotsuga; species Pseudotsuga menziesii. The sequence goes on from LPNX010650364.1 coordinate 535,577, forward strand.
TGGACTGAATATCATGTCCAAATTTTGAAATGATCATGGAGGATCTAGATTTGTCTTGTACAAATTAGAAGCCCAGAAATATGTTATCTTTCAATAAGAAATGCCAAAAAATGATTGGTGAAGTGAAATATGTTACATTTTTAATGTGCTCTAATCATGAAATTCACACTACATGTAACATTCAAGTATTGAATTTCTGAGTGAGAAATTACTCTATTATCCTAGAAATAGACTGCCAATCTTTAACAAGAGGATATTAATCTATAGAAAACAATCATATAGTAATTCCTAAGGGTCCCAAGAACATTGTTGGTTTTTGAGAAAATTGAATTGTACCTTATCTTGAAACCATTTTGCAATCTTTGGTGAATTGAGAAAATTGAATTGTACCTTATCTTGAAACCATTTTGCAATCTTTGGTGAATTTCGTCGAGCTTGATATTGGTGTTTATTCCATCTTCATAGATGAGAAAGCCAATATTTCCAAACTTACTCGTATTGATGGATCTCATGATCATAATTGGCATATGCATTTTGACTGTTTCGCTTCAAGGGAGGGAAACTAGGAAAGAATCACAATTTATACCACCTTGGGGAAATCCATTAATTTTCCTATCGACTAAACTAAGCTTACACTTAACAATGTGGTTGAACTTGAATATTTATTCTTAGGGATTAAAAATATTCTCTACTTAGGCTACAATAACCTATCAGTTTTCTGTGATTTTGAAATGGTTATTAACTTGGTAAAAAATATTTACACGCCTCAAACAAGTCAATACGAAGATACGCTAGTTTGGTCTTACATTAGTTTCAAAAATTTCCTCCTTTAATATTACATATATATGTAGAGGATTAAATTCTATTGTTGATATCTTCCTATGTATCCAGGCTTGATCGACATATTATTGCATAAAAACACGAATGTTTTGTTGTGTCACTTTACATTCCCCATGTTCCCGATAACAAACAATCCTTGCAAGTATTTTATAAGGACGAAATCTTACATACCTTCTTGAATAATGAATCAAATTATTCTACAGAGATTATCAACGATGAGAAAAATAGATTCCCTAAAGGGTTGACAGCTTTGGAAGATTCATTCTCTCCTAGTGATGTTCCTAGCACACACCCTTCATAAAGGAAGAATAAAAAAGAAAATTTGATGACACTATACCTATTAATCTAAGTTCATAAGAAGATTCAAAACTTTGTATATAATATCCAATTGGTCTCAAGATGAAAATACAAGATTTAATTCCTTACTTCATGAGTTTCATGATACCCATTAATCTAAGTTCATAAGAAGATTCAAAACTTTGTATATAATATCCAGTTGGTCTCAAGATGAAAATAAAAGACTTAATTCCTTACTTCATGAGTTTCATGATGTTTTTGCTTGGTTATATGTTGATTTATGAGGATTTGACCTCTGTACTATATTATTTATCATGGCATTTCTATTATATAAGTTTCTATTCATGTTCGACAAAGACAAAGACTTATTAATCTTTCTATTGAAACAACCATTCAAATATAGATAGATAAGATACTCATCACTCATATAATGTTTCTAGTTAAGTATTTTGAGTGGGTGGCAAATTTAGTTCTAGCTCGATAAAAGAATGGTGATATTCAATTATGTGTTGAATTTCATGCACTCGATAAAGCAAGTGTTAAAGATAATTTCCCTCATTCAAATATGGAATTAATCTTACTATAGGTAGAAAGATCTTAGATGATTTCTCTTATTGACAAATTTTCTAGTTGCAGCTAGATTTTCTTGAAAATACCTGAAAGATATAAAACCACATTCACCACAATAAAAGGAACCATTTCTTACAAGTGTGTGCCTTTTGGTTTGATTAATGTAAGCACCACATTTCAATGATCCATGATGTGGATTTTAATGATTTAATTGGAGTAATCATTCCAAATTATTTGGCTGATTTCAGAGTGCATTCCAATTTGAGATTATATAACTTTGAACATCTCAGACAAGTTTTCTTACATTGTAGTAAGTATGACAATTAATACTTTGAAATCCATTTTTAGTGTCACTTCCAAAAACTTACTTAGTCAAATTGTATATGATGTTGTGATTAATATTGATTTCAAAAGAGTCCATGGGATACATAATTTCCCTATTCCTTTTACACACAAAGGAATGCTATCCTTTATGGGGAAAATGAAATTTGTTCACTAGTTTATTCCCGATTTTTCATGTACGGTGAAACCAATTCATAAATTTTTGAATGTAACACCCCGTTTTTTACCCTTTTTGTATTAAAAATGTTTATGATGTATATATTGTAATTAATCGTGCTATGGAGCTAAAGGAAAAATCTCCACCATCTATTTAATGTTTTATGTTTCGGTGATTAAAATCGTTGCCGATGGTATATCGTGCTATCCGGCACATTATAATTTTTGGCATCATGTAAATATGCATTTTAATTAAAATACCCACAACCAGCTATGTCTATGCAACATTAAAAAAGATGGGGGCATGATTTTCCTAAGTAATAGGGAGGGAAATTATTTAAACCTTTGGGTAAATGGGGAAAAGCCAAATGTCAAAGGGAGAACCCATCAAACTCTCAACTACCCATTTTGTCTTTTTCCCCAATCATTAAATTCTGCTAGAATGTGGTTGAGTTAGTTATTGCATGGGGATGGGAAGAGTATGGGCAGGAAATTCGAATTTGGGGAAAACCCATTTTTGGGGAAAATCAATTTTGACTTTTGGGGCAAGTAAACACCCAAAATGCATGCCCATTTGGCCATACATCCATGTTCTCCATTTGTGGGCTCACGCAGGGATGCTTGGGAGTTGTTTTCACCTTGATTTTTTTGTTGTATGTTTCTCCTTCACGATTTGGGCTCCTGGGAATTTTCCTCATCGCCATTCACCCATGTTGGGGCTCCCTAAAGTGGCTGGGAATTTGCTGAGTGTGAAATTCACGATTTTGGATTTGTTGTGTATATTTTTCCCTCACGTGGGCAGTCGTTCTTCATTTTCTGGAGGTTGAGAATTTCGTTTTTGTGATGTTATTGTGGTTGGGTTTCTTCCCCAACGATTTCTTTTCCATTTCCCCAATGTTTGCCAAGCTGAAAAATCACTTTTTTGTTTCCTAGTCATTTAGAGGAGAGAACACATCCTCTTGGGTGTTGTTGTTGATTTTGTTTTTGGCCATGTTAGGGATAAAACGTCCCTAGGATACGATTTGTTGTTAGTTGGTTGTTCCTCCCCTCCTTGGCAATTAATTTTGTGGCTGAACTGTTTTCCTCAACCCAAAAATTGTGTATATTTCTTTGTATGCAATTGGTCTTTAGAATATATAGGAGTGGAAAGGAATCTTCTTGATAAACCTAGTGTTTTGCAGGAGCCTCATAGATAAATCTATAGGGATGGATCTTTCCTCTACACCCCCCTGAATAGCACTGGAAGGGAAGTCATGGACTGAGGGACTGTACAACAGAGAAGGGAATGATTCCTTGTGTTGGGTGTGTGCGTGGATGTCTTAGTAGTTAAGCTAGTTCTGGTGTAGGAATCCTTAGCTCTTTAGTGATCCCACTAGCTTAGCAGACAGTGAATCCATCTCTTGATAACCTAATAAACCCAACTTGTTGGCTTGGTGATGTGTTGTTGGGTACTCTTAGCCTGATAAAACCAACCGTGTTGGCTTGGTTGAGTTGTGTATCATTTGGCTATGTGTGAGCTTGCTAGTTTCCTTTTCCTTGGGGAATCATGCCCAGCTCAGGGGTGGCAATGTTGCTGAGAGATTAAGGAGCACATTGGCCTATGGTTGGGTGGAACATTGTAGTGACATAGTTGGTTGCGAGACGAGCTTCTTCATAATATAAGTATTCTTGTCTATTTCAGCTCTGCAATTGTATTTATTGTTTAATGAAAATGATGAATATGCTAAATGCTTGAATGGAATGTAGTTGCTTTCATTGTATGATAAATAATTATGTGACTATGCATGTTTTAGTTGAAAGCATTGCAATTCTTATCATGTATATGTTCATGGGGCTAGTTTCCCAGGTAGATAGAAGCATCGATAGCGTCATCTTCACCGGTCAGAGGGTTGGGGACATTACAGTGTGGTATTAGAGCTTCGTTGCAGCATGGGCCTCAATGGGCCATGAAAAGCAGTGACAGAGGCAGGGTGCATCTCTGTTGATTAGGCTAATAAGAAGAATTTCAAAAAAAATCTAAGTATGGGAAATATCAGATGACTTAAGTTGAGTCAATCTGATATGTCGGATGACTTAAGCTGAGTCCATCCAATACATTGGATGACTTAAGCTAATTCCATCTGAAAAAGAAACCAAAGAAGGGAGAAAATTTTTGAATTTTTTTTTCTAAGTTTGATTTTTTGTCAAAGGCCTCGATTGGGTGGAGCCGAAGGTCTTGCCTGGGTGGAACTGATACATCGTCTAAGAACCCAAGACCCAACCGACAAGGAAAATGAAGAGGAAAATTTCAAAAAAAATTCTAAGTGTCAAAATTATTGGAAGATGTTTGCTGAAGCGGAGCCGAGGTGTCGGCAAGGCTCACCAGAAGAGAGTTGGCACATCAGAAGACAGAGGAATATCGATTCGATAAGGCATCGAAAGACAGAGGATGATCGATCCGATAAGGCATTGAAAGACAGAGGAAGATCGATCCTATAAGGCATCAAAAGATAGAGTAAGATCGATTTGATAAGGCATCGGAAGACAGAGGAAGATCAATCTGATAAGGCATTAGAAGACAGAGGAATATTGATCCAATAAGGCGTCGAAAGACAGAGGAAGATCGATCCGATATGGCATCGGAAGACAAAGGAAGATTGATCCAATAAGGCATTAGAAGGGAAAGGAAGAACGATAAGGCGTCGAAAGGGAAATGAAGATCGATCCGCCGACACATCAAGTGAGAAACCTAAAATTTTGTCGATTGGATAGGAAAAGTCGAGTTTCCAGAAGCATATTTTCAGCAGTTTTTCAATGGATTTACAAGTGCTGAAAAGGTGAAAAATGGTAGCAATCTTATGTGCCATATTGCACAAAAAATTGCAAGCCCCCTTGATCCCCGTCGTCCCCCTGAGAGCGTCGTTCTTGGTGAAAATAAAATTCTGTGTTTTGACAAAGTTATCAATATATGATGTTTCCAATGTAGGTAAGTGATGTATGATTCATGAGATTTTTATGCATCTAACAGTTGTGTTTATTAACACATTGTGCATAATTATAGTCACCTTCAGAGGCAGCATTCCATGTAGATCAATTTCAAAATTCATTCCTGGTTGAGCCAAGATGAGAATCGGTAACATGAATGATACACAGGACCCCTATGAGTTCGAGGAAGATGCTATGGGAGAAAATTCTAGACTTGAAAATGACGAGACAGAGTCCAATGGGAGAAGATTTCACGATACTCCCCATGATTTGCAACAACCATGAGGAGCATAAGGGTGGATTTGCAAAGTTGTAGAAAAGACAATGAAAGGATGTGTTATCACCCAAAAAGGGTTCACTACCTCATCTACCCCATTACATGGCTTATTTGTCCATTTTCCCACCATATTTCCATCAAAAACCCATAAAACCATGCAAAAAGCCCCCAAAAGGCTTAAAATAACTCCAAAAAGGCCATAAACCCCCTTTTTCCTCCAAAAATAGCAAAAAACCCTAAAAGGGAAGAAAAATATAAAATAATGAGGAAAAAGAGAAAAAAAACCCTAAAAAACTGAAACCCTAATCAGCAAACCCTAAACCTAAAACCGCATGGTTTCCAATTATAAATAAGTGATGGAGACACCTTATTTCATATCCACAATCACAAGTATCCTGCCTCTGCCAAAATTGCTCAAGAAACCCTAGCTCACCATTGAAGCTACTTTCACCGTGAGAGCCCCTTTTGGCCCATTTCCACCATTGGAGAAAGAGAAGAAGCAGCTTGAAGCTCGGGGCCACCGACATCGGACCAGCGCTACGGACTTCACCAACCTCCACATCGGAGGTAACATTAATAAAGATTATTATTTACTATTTACTGTTTTTGTTTCATGTTATTTACTTTCTACTGTTTTTGCTTCATGAATGTTTAAATTTAGTTTTTAATTCTGTTATAGCTTTTTAATTCATATATCATTGAACTGCTACTAAGGAATCCATTGTCCTTAGTAGGTACTCATTCGTACAAGCTAGGGCTAAAACCCTAGCAACAGTTTTGGCGACTCCGCTGTCTTTATTTTAGTTTTATTTTTCGTTTTGTCCTTTCGGCTGTCGTTTTCGGCCGCCGTAAGCCGCGTCTTTTCCTTTCGCAGTCGCGGCCCGACCGCGTCTGTCGGCCTCAAACCCGCAGTTCGACCGCGCTTTTTTTCCTCAAACCCGCGGTCCGACCGCGTCTGTCGGCCTCAAACCCGTGGTCTGACCGCGCTTTTTTGCCTCAAACCCGCTGTCTATTTTATTTATTTATTTATTTATTTATTTTTATCTGGCCAGAAAGCCGCGACCTGACCGTGGCTATTTCCCTCAAACCCGTGGTCCGACCGCGGGATTCCGCCACAAACCCGCGGTCTGATTTCTGGAAATTTTTTTTTTTTTTTTATAATTTTTATTCTGGGGGGGAAATCAAGCCTTTTGCTGCCATATTTTCTGCACCTGCACAGCCATCTATTCTACCTGTAGCCCTACAACCTTTCTGTCCCATGTTTACAGAATCATTTAAAAAAATTTTAGCATTGTTTATTCAGCATTATTTCAGCATTGTTTATTCAGATAAATTTTGCATGGTATAAATTGTTTCATTCAATTATATTGTTATTTCGAAAGTTGCACTGGCACTTCTCTTTTGGGTTCATAACCTCACCAGCACACAATCTGTCGCCTAAATCAAGTGAGACTTAAAAAATACTTAACTCAACCAACATTCTAACCCCACTTGGGGAACAAAAAAGAATTTTTGTAGTTAGGTAGGATCAAGGGGATAGGCTTCCAATAACGCCCCTTGNTAACGCCCCTTGTTTATTTACACTTGAGACATAATTGTTGTCATTTAAGGAACCAAAATCCCTTACTATTTTTTGACACGGTCATAACCAGATTATCAGAAGGCCTCTCCCTTAGGGTTGAAGTCGTGAGATTGGTTCTGGAGGTCTGAGTGGAATACCGAACTCCATTCAGTAATTGAAGGGCTACCTTTCGCAGTTCTCAGAATATCCCTGTATAAGGAATATTGCGGTTAAAGGACCAAGCGGTAGATTTACCTTTCTGGACGTGTCATGAACGGGGTATCTTAGTTTCCATACTTCTAGGTTTGTGTACCCGGTGTCCCTCCCGGTAGGGGGATTCTTTAGCCATTTGAATTTCCTATTTATATTGTCTGACTTGGATTTCATCACCTTGCAGAGGATATGCTTAGTTGAGTCATAATACTACTAGTTAGGTGTTTGCATGCTCCCTTACCTCCTTTTGGTCTAGTAAGTCCACCGTTTTCTATTTTTAGCAAACCTATTGCTTGTTGGTATTCTGACCATTTTTTAGTTGACACTCCGCCTATTGTAGCATAGCTGTTACAGTGGGCGTTTTGAGTTGATTGTTGGCCTGAGCGCCCTATTTTTTAGCTCTCCTTCTGCACACTCGGTAGCATTAGGGTTTTTTGAGCCTTTTTGTAGTTACCTCAACTCACAGAGATTTGACATCATTTATCACCATTGCTTCCCCGAGACATTCTCGACGCCTCAGAGGCGAACCCCCACAGCACGAATCACTTGATACCACTCATCGTAGATCTCGAGCCTTGTCACTTGACTCCACTCGTCAGCGGCATAGGACTCTGTCACCAGATTCTGACACCCCTTATTTTACCTCAGACTCAGAGCCTGAATCCGAGAACACCCTTTACACCGCCCCTACTAGCCCCATGGCTGGCATGAATCCCACTCCCTTCATGGGAGGGACTGTTGGTGGCACATCCACTGCTACACCAGTTATCACACCTATCATGGGTATGCCCTCCACGGGAGGCCCCTCTACTGTTCCCCTCACAATACCGATTCCCGCAGCAGGAATACCTATCCCCACTCCATTAGTGAGTCATACCACCATTGGTGGGGTAGGTCTAACCTCCACCACCTTAGTTCCCCCATTTGGGGGCAACATCCCTTACATCACCCCTCCACTTGGGGGCATGGGCCCCAACGTGATCCAACCCACCTTTGTGTCACACCCTCCGTCCAGTTTGCCATACATGGCTAGCCTCAACCTACCTGACCTAGCCAGATTAACCAACGACCCCATCTGACACAACCCTGCATGGCCCCCCATGCCTACCAAGCTCCCCTCTGACATCCCTAAGTTCGAGGGTAAGGCAGGTGAGGACCCACAAAACCATATCATGTCCTTCCATCTATGGTGTTCCTCAAATTCCATAGTAGACGACCCCATTCGCCTCCGTTTATTACAGCGCACTTTCACTGGCTCTGCTGCCAAATGGTATATCGAGTTGCCCCATGGAACCCATGCCACCTTTACATCCCTGGCCTCGACCTTCCTACAGTTCTTCCAGTTACCTGTCCGCTATGACGCGGGCATGGAGATCCTCCTATCTTGCCGGCAGAACATGGCTACCCATATCACAGACCACATTCACGAATGGCGGCGACACCGTAGCCTATGCAAAATCAAGTTAGATGACCGGATCTTCCTCGATTGGTTCCTCAAATCCCTCCTTCCGCTCATTGCTAAGGATGTGGCAGCCGAAAGACCCCAGTCGGAGGAAGAGGCTATCCTTAAAGCCCAGCAGTTCGATCTCATTTACGCCCAGTCGGGTTATCTTTATACCATCATACCTGACGCCCCTTGCGGCAATCCCTCCCAGCACGATGCGCCGGGGGCATCCCATGCTGCCGACGACATCATTGGCCGTCTCTCTTCGCAGCCTCAGCCATTTTCCATAGCTCGTCCTCCCCCTGGCCCCGAACCTTCGCAGGCTACATCACAGTCCGGAGCAACCAACTCGTATGCTCAAATGCCACATCAACACCATTCCCATGGACTGTCCACCTCAGTGTTTCAGCCATATGACTCCCGCTTACGCCCCCCCGATCGCACCTCAGGCCTACTATCATCAGCAGGTTGCACCAGCTCTTGCGCCACCACAAGCTCAACCTCATTATTATCAGCCACAGCCAGCCCCTACGGCAAACCCACAACCCGCTCCACAGCACTACCAACAACCTCCTCAAGTAGTTGCACCAGTGCAGCCTCCACCTCCATATTATCCACCGCAGCCCGCTCTCGCACCTGCGCAAACTCAGAATCCACCTACTACCCAAGGGCAGGTTTACGCCCAAGAAAACCCGTCGCTAAACCAGAACAACCAATGCAACCAGGGCCAACAAAACCGCGGCAGAGGCCGCAACCGTGGGAACAACCAACAGACCGAGCAAGCTGGTCAACACCCTAATCCCCCCGCTAACCATAACGCGGCCCCTACCAACCAAAACCCTGATCGCCCACCCAAACAGGCTAAAAACCCCAATTTGCGAACCAACTATCCTTGTTCTGTTTGCGGGGTCTATGGCTACTACACACATTTTTGTCCACTGATGGAGCGAGTTCAACACCTTTTGGCTGCTGATAGACTACGCCAAGGACAGGGGGCTCCTCAAGCACCACCCAATCCCCCACAACCTCAGCAGCCACCTTTGGTGCTACAAAACCCCTTACCAAACCAAGGCTTAGTGAACACTGAACCATTGGCTCCACCTCCAGCTAATGCATCCATCCAGCAAATCACTTACGCGGCTCCTGATCAACCCATATTTGACTCAGGTACCCACCATCTGTTGATGATGTCCTCTGATGAGGTCAACCTCCAGACTCGGCGGAATCAATATGGCTCCACCCCGGAAGCCCCTCCTGCCAATAACCCCGCTAACACTCATCCCACTGATCAAGCGTTATGTATACCTCCACCTCCACTAGATGGAGCTCCCAAAACAGCCCGTTTCCCACTTCGTCGTATCAACAACAACCCCAATGCGCGGGCTGCATCTAAATACAACATTGTCGATGATTTAGCCCAATCCCCCGCAGCCATGTCTGCGTTAGAAGTCTTGAAAAACTGCCCTTCGCAGTGTAAGACTTTACTCTGAGCTATTGGAGCTATTGATCCAAATGATTCACAGTTAATGGAATTTGATTTGGACCAATCCGAACCCCGCCTGCCTTCCAATTTATCATTCCAAGTTTCTGTTTCCATTCAGAATTTTGTCGTCCATCGATGCATTATTGATGAAGGTGCCTCTACATGTGTCATGCCCATCTCTATCTGGCAGAAAATGGGATCCCCCCCTCTCCAGCAGTCCTCTACTACGTTGCGATCCTATGACAGCCGTTCAGCTCAACCACAAGGCCTATTGACCAATGTCCCCGTCCAGCTGGCTGGCAAAACCGTCCTAATCAACATCGAGGTTATCAATGCCCAGCTCGATTATAACCTGTTACTTGGACGCAGCTACATGTATGCCATGCGGGCAGTCGCTTCTACCGTCTTTCATATCATGATGTTCCCCCATGAGGGACGCGTGGTCACGGTTGACCAACTTACTTACCACGATCCCAATGCCCCTGCGGCGCCCGAAAATGTTCTCCCCGTGGTAGAACAACCTATCTCAGGTGCCACCAACACAGTCGTTTCTTCTATAGGGCCCGTGCTCCCCATGGTTGAACTACCTATTTCGGATGCCACCACCTCATTCGTGTCTTCAGTGGGTCCCGGCGTTTACTCAGATGCACCAATGATCTCAACCTTCCCATCTATTTCACCCCCGTCTCCTACCACTGAAGTGTCCGACCTATGTACCCTGTCCCATAACACGCGAACTCTTACTAATCAAACACCTTTGTTGCCTAAACCTCATTTGGTACCTAGTCACATTGGTGCTACACCCATTCATACTATTCCTTTCCTCTTCCCTCCCTCATGAGTGGCTAGCGCCCCGGTCATGGCTACCCTCAACCTCCCCGATTTAACCTTGGGATTACCCGTTTGGTATCTTTTGCCTCCCGTTCGTCCCCTGACACCAGATGTCGTCCTGCAACCGGTGCAACCCATCATCACTACTAATCAACCACCTCCCGGTGTTGCTACCCCGTCTCCCTCTGCAAAACCTCCCCCTCCTCTTACCAAACCCACTGGGGGCAGAGGCCCCCAACCTTACACTGCTGTCCCACCTGCTAAGACAGTCAAAAACCCCCCTGTGTTTCGTGCTCCTCCCAAATGCGCGCTATGCGATGAGTTGGGCCATGCAACTCACCTATGTCCTCAGTTACCAGCATTAAAGGAGTACATGCGAATGCTCGACGACGACCCCACCATCCCGGTTGTCCATCTAGATCCAACCCCTACGCCTCGCGACAGATCCCTGTGCACTATTCACTCCTGTGCCTTATGCGAGGTTTACGGGCATTACTCCCATCACTATCGCGATCTCCCCGAGTACAGACTAGCTCTCTTTGATATGAACAATCCGGAACTTGAGACGGCACCACTCACCATTGAGGAAATCCATTCCCCGGTCTCGTCCCGTTCTGAAGAGGTTAATACCACTCTCTTTGAGATAAACAATCTGGATCTCGAGATGGCACACCTCACCATTAAGGAAATCCATTTCCCGGTCTCTCCCCCCTCCGGAAAGGTCAAACCCGTTCTTTTTGAGATGAACCATTTAGATCTTGCAAAGCCATCACCCACCATTGTGGAGATCCACCCCCCGAACTATCCCTCTTCCGACGAGATTAATACCATATATATGATCTCTTCCGCCCCTACTCCCTCGTCAACCGATTTGACGACACAAACTTTCCATACTGATAAGGAGATCCTCGAAGCTCTCACTGCCTCGGATTATCCCTGGGATGACATGCCCCGTCTTGACCCTGCCATTATAGCGCACCACATTGACACATGGCCTGATGTACCCACCGTTCGTAAGAAACAACGTCCCATTCATCTCTAGCTACAGTCTTGGAATCAGCACGACGAGACCGTCACGATGGTCACCTCGTAGCATTATTTTGTCTACGTCATTTTTTGCCCATTTTTTAGACACCACTAGTCACCTCGGTTTACGCGCCACTTCCACCGTTCTCCGTTTTTTCACACTGTTGATATCGCTGGATTCATTTTTCCGAACTCGTGATGATGCTTGAGATCCTTTCTCGCTCTCACTTGATACAATTTCAACATTGTGTCCAGACACCACTCGTCACCTCGGTTTGTGCGCCACTTCGGCCACTATCCGTTTTTTACACTTTTTATATCGCTGGATTCATTTTTCCGAGCCCGTGAAGACGCTTGAGATCGTTTCTCGCTCTCACTCGGTACAATTTCAACATTGTGCCCCGACACCTTGTCGCTTAGATTTGCGCGCCACTTCGGCCGTTCTCCGTTTTTCACACTGTTGATATCACTGGATTCTTTTTTCCGCGCTCGTGATGATGCTTGAGATCATTTCTCGCTCTCACTTGGTACAATTACAACAGTGCGTCCCTACACCTTGCCGCATTGATTTGCACGCCACATCGGTCGTCATCCAATTATTTTACATGAGCCATCCACTCCTGTCATACTGCAAATGTCTCGTTATTTTGCCACCATTCATTCACCCCGCAAGGTGGCCCACCAGTGTTCCCCCCCACCCTCAGTACTGGTCATCATAAATGTTCCTTGATTGAACACTTCCTCCTTTCCTGGCCATTAATTCAGAGTCTTCTTATTTGCTTTCAGACTCCTTAAAATTGAAAGCAACCACAAGCATGTACTGTCCTGGGCTCGTAAAATCCACACGATAGTACCATTCCATTTATTCAGAGTCTTCTTATTTGCTTTCAGACTCCTTAAAATTGAAAGAAACCATGAGCATGCACTGTCCTGGGCTCGTAAAATCCACACGACAGTATCATTCCATTACTTCAGAGTCTTCTTATTTGCTTTCAGACTCCTTAAAATTGAAAGCAACCACGAGCATGAACTGTCCTGGGCTCGTAAAATCCACATGACAGTACCATTTTACATCCACACTTCTTCTAGGTCTCCAACCCATGAAGAAGTCCCCCCGCGCCTCTTGGCGCTATGATCGATCCTCTCGGCAGCACCACCACTAAGGTCGCCTTTGTTCAGAGTATTCTGCAGTCTCCTACCATTTTACCACAGCTTGAATCTCCCTCGGTCCATTCGCCCTTAGATCCCATACAACTATGATCCCTTTACCACCAATCAGTTTCGTGTGCTGCCCGATCATCCCCGCCATCATACTCTGAACAAAGGAAGTTTGAGTCCACCCACTCTACTTGCCCAGTTATTTACCCCAGTTTATCACTCTTACCATCAGTACTATCATAGTTCGGTTTTTTCACCTCGCGCTCCTGTCAAGGAAACATCATTGCCTTGACAGTTGCCGGTCTCCCTCTGTCGACGACAACTCCTTTATTCCAGAAGATAGACCTAGAGGTCCCTGCGCCTTGGACACATCACCATCTGTGGTGCGTGCCTACGGACCATTTCGGGAGGAATCATTATTGCCTCTCCGAATGGTTGTTTCTCACATGTTCGACTTCAGCACATTGATCGCATCATTGAGAATCGCGCAGGATTCATATCCAGTCCATGATTTGTCGAAGACCCCGGATTTCCCCCGACTCTAGCACATTGGTGAGTCACTTCGGAACGCCCAGTTATATGTTCCCGTGGATGTCCGGGCTGCGTTGGCGATTGTATTCGGAAGCCATTCAGTTCTATGCTTCTTTGAGTACTCAGTTCAGTTCCAGATCAGTGTACCATTATGAGTGTGACCCTTGTCACTCTGATCCAGCAGCACATCAGTTCCTTCAGAACCACATTCAGTAGCACTGCTGCCATTCCAGTGTATCAGTTTTTCAGCTCAGACATGGTCAGCTCAGCAGTATGTTCCAGATTTGTGTCCCTTCCGGACCCTCATGATATGCACAGTGATTATCCACTACAGGTCCTTCATTTTGGGCCTCACAGTGATTTTTATGTATCTTGATACGAGCATGGGAATGCCCGCCTCGTCCATCTATTGAGATTCTTCCTCATTCAGCATTTGAGGACATGTATATGTTAAGGTCCCCATATTTTGGACCTCATTGTTATTACTATGCTATATCCTGATACGAGCATGGGAATGCCCACCTCGTTTAGATGATCAGATGATTCCTCATCCATTATTGAGGTTATGTACTTTTCAGTCCTTGCAGGTGGTTCGAGATCGGTGTTCCAGACTTCAGCTGGTTCTTTCTCTTCTCCACACCCCAGGAAAACCAAATATGACTTATGATGTCCATCGGCCATACGATGAGCTCCTGCCCTCGCACGTCAGGGGGTAATCTGTTATCACCCAAAAAGGGTTCACTACCTCATCTACCCCATTACATGGCTCATTTGTCCATTTTCCCACCATATTTCCATCAAAAACCCATAAAACCATGCAAAAAGCCTCCAAAAGGCTTAAAATAACTCCAAAAAGGCCATAAACCCCTTTTTTCCTCCAAAAATAGCAAAAAACCCTAAAAGGGAAGAAAAATATAAAATAATGAGGAAAAAAGAGAAAAAAAAACCCTAAAAAGCTGAAACCCTAATCAGCAAACCCTAAACCTAAAACCGCATGGTTTCCAATTATAAATAAGTGATGGAGACACCTTATTTCATATCCACAATCACAAGTATCCTACCTCTGCCAAAATTGCTCGTGAAACCCTAGCTCACCATTGAAGATACTTTCACTGTGAGAGCTCCTTTTGGCCCATTTCCACCATTGGAGAAAGAGAAGAAGCAGCTTGAAGCTCGGGGCCACCGACATCGGACCAATGCTACGGACTTCACCAACCTCCACATCGGAGGTAACATTAATAAAGATCATTATTTACTATTTACTGTTTTTGTTTCATGTTATTTACTTTCTACTGTTTTTGCTTCATGAATGTTTAAATTTAGTTTTTAATTCTGTTATAGCTTTTTAATTCATATATCATTGAACTGCTACTAAGGAATCCATTGTCCTTAGTAGGTACTCATTCGTACAAGCTAGGGCTAAAACCCTAGCAACAGGATGCTTAACGCTCAAGAAGATCAAAATCAGATAAATGCATTTGTACTGCATAGTTTGACAAACATCTAGGGACAAATAAACTTTGGGCATCAGATAGCTAATCCAGAAAGAAGCAGGAGTAGCGCCAGGGGAGATTCCCATAAAAGGTCCCATATCTCCAAGAAGGTTTGCATGAACAGAAGGAATAATCCATAATGGCCTACCAGTGGGTCATTTGATTCTAAAAAACCCAGTGGGGATTTAAGCTATGCATATTTCACAGGAATAAGAGGAGGAGATGTTACAGGAACAATTCATGAGATGAATTCAAAAAGGCAAGGCCTCCTACTTTTAATGGTGAGGTCAAGACTAGTCAAGAAGCCGAGGCTTGGCTTCTTGGGATGAGGAAGTATTTCCAAGTTCAAGACTACTCTGAAAATGTGAAAGCAAGGGTTGCTATATTCAATTTGAATGGAAGAGCATCCATATGGCGAGAAGACCATAGACAAGTAAAGAAGGTTAATGAAAGAAGATTTATGTGGAAACAATTCAAGAAATACTTCAAGCAGAAGTACCTCTCTGATAGGTACTATGATGATAATATTAAAGAATTCCATGAGCTGAGATTGGGACAATAGACCATGGAAGAGTATCCCAATAAGTTCTTGGAACTATTGAGGTATGCCAAGTACATCAAAGATGAAAAAGTGAAGATCTAGCATTTCCTCAGTGGTTTTTCTTAGTCTTACAAAAACAGAATTGAGTTTTATGAACCTAGAACTATGGAAGAAGCAATAAGGAAAGATAAGTATTACTATGAGCAAAGCAAATCTAAACTTGATTATCATAAGACATGGAAGGAAAAAAATAATGAGAAGTCTGACCAAAGGAATAAATGTTTCAAACCTTTTAACTTCAGGAATCAGCAGATGCATTGATCACAAGTTGAGAAACGGCCAGCCAGAGCAATGGGAGAAAAGGCTAGAGATCCACAGAAGAACATGGAACCTCTCCAATGTTGGAAATGTAGAGGACCCCACATGCACAGGAATTGTCCACTCAAGAATGAGAGTGCAAGGTTGGCTTACAGCATTCAAGAAGCATAAACAATGGGTCAAGTAGCAAGGGTCGTCCCTAGGATTTATGCAGCATTGGAGGATCGTCATGCAGACCACCAGTCAACTGTGGTTGAAGTTGTAGGTAAGATTGTTGAGCAATATGTTTCTATTTTGATTGACCCTGGTTCTACTCATAGTTACCACTCCTAGATTAGTGGAGATATGTGCTTTTAAGAAAGTAAAGCATAGAAAATATTGGTTAGTTCAGCTAGCCACTGGAACTAAGAGAAATGTTAGTGAAGTGGTAGAGAAATGTCCATTGGTCATGAATGGATTGGTCATTTGTGTCAATCTGAATGTTCTACCACTTGGTTCCTATGATATTCTCATTGGAATGGATTGGTTAGAAGCTCGTAGAGTAAAGCTTGACCATTACAATAAGACTTTCAAATGCATGGATGAAGAAGGGAACCCAATAGTTGTAAGAGGTATTCCAAAGGTTATTTTTTTAAGGCATATTTCAGTAATGTAGTTGAAGAAGTTATGTAGGAAAGGTTTCCAGTTGTATGCATCTTAGATTTTGCAGGCAACAGAGAATGAAACTCCTAGGCTAGAGGACTTACATGTGTTGCAGGAATTCATGGATGTGTTTCCTGATAAGATTCTAGGGCTTCCTCTAAAGAGGGACATTGATTTCACAATTGAACTTGTGCCAAGAGCAGCACCAGTGTCCAAGACACCCTACAGGATGAGTACACCTGAAATGCTAGAACTGAAGATGCAACTGCAAGAGTTGTTGGAGAAGAAATATATCTGACCGAGTGTGTCTCCTTGGGGATCACCAGTTTTGTTTGTAAAGAAGAAATATGGTACACTCAGGTTGTGAATTTATTAGATATAGCTGAAGAAAGGCACGGTGAAGAACAAATATCCTTTTCCTAGGATTGATGACCTCTTTGATAAAATGAGAGGAGAAAAGGTATTTTCCAAGATTGACTTGAGGTCTGGTTAGCATCAGGTGAGAATCAAGGATGAAGACATTCATAAGACAGCCTTTAGAACAAGGTATGGACATCATGAGTTTGTAGTGGTACCATTTGGTCTCACAAATGCACCAACTACATTTATGTGCCTTATGAATAGTGTCTTTAGTAGGTATTTGGACAAGTTTGTTCTTGTTTTCCTTGATGACATTCTTATTTATTCTAAGAATGAGGAAGAGCATGAAGAGCATTTGAGATTGACATTGCAATTGCTCAGGGAACATCAGCTGTATGCAAAGCTGAGCAAGTGTAACTTCTATAGAGATAGAATTCAGTATTTGGGTCACATTATCTCACAAGAGGGTATATCTATGGACCCTGAAAAGATTAAAGCCATTATGAATTGGCCTACTCCAAGAAATGTGACATATGTAAGATATTTTATTGGACTTGCAGGATACTATAGGGTGACTATAGGAGATTCATTGAAGGATTCTCCAAAGTTTCACTTGCCATCACTTCTTTGAAAAAGAAGGGGATAAAGTTTGAATGGACATCGAGGTGTGAAGAAAGCTTCTAGTAGTTGAAGAATATTCTCACAGGTGCACCAGTTTCGAAGATTGTAGACCCAGAAAAGGATTTTGTGGTGTGTAATGATGCATGCAAACATGGGCTTGGAAGATTCCTTATGCAAGACAACCACGTGATATGTTATGAATCAAGAAAGCTGAAGGAGAATGAGAAGAAATATGCTACTCATGATCTACAACTTGCAGCCATAGTACATGCTCTCAAGATGTGGAGGCATTACTTGATGGGAAGAAGATTTGAGTTAAGGACAGACCATTGTGGTTTGAAGTATTTATTTGATCATCCTACTCTAAATGCTAGGCAAGCTAGATGGATGGAGTTTTTATGTGAGTTTGATTTTGAAATCAAGCACATAAATGGGAAAGAGAATAAGGTAGTTGATGCACTCAGCAGGAAGGTGCAGGAAATGCATGTGGCATCTCTTAGTATTTACAAGTCAGATTTGAGACATAAGATTGTTAATCATACTGCTGGAGATGAATTGTATGAGCAGGTAAAGGACAAATTGCAGCAGCAAAGTCTTGAGAAGAGGTATGAGGGATATAAATTGGAAGAACATGGACTCCTTACTTATAAGAACATATTCTATATTCCAAATGTAGCATATTTGAGGAGAATGATTATGAACAAGATCCACCAAGCTCCATATTCTGGTCATCCAGGATATCAGAAGACAATTGCTACAGCCAGAAAACAGTATCTTTGGCCAGGAATGAAAAAGGACACGGATGAATATATTTCAAGGTGCATGAAATGTCAGCAGGTAAAGGTTGAGCATCAACACCGAGCAGGTTTGTTCCAGCCTTTGCCAGTTCTAGAATGGAAATGGGAAGTTATTTCCATGGATTTTATTACAGGATTGCCGATGACTTGGAGACAACATGATTCCATCATGGTTGTGGTGGACAAGTTGAAAAAAGTAGCACATTTCATACCAATTAAGTCTACTCATAAGACTGATGACATTGCAAAGATATCCATGAAGAAGATTTTCAAATTGCATGGATTTCCTAAGGCAATAGTCTTTGACAGAGATGTCAAGATCAATCCCAATTTTTTGAAGGGGTTGTTTGCAGATTTGTGTACAAAGTTGAACTTCAGCACTACCTACCATCCTCATACTGATGGGCAGACAAAGAGAGTTAATCAAGTGCTTGAAGACATGCTTCATATGTATGTGATGGAAAAACCAACAAAGTGGGAAGATTACTTGCACTTGGTAGAGTTTGCTTATAACAATGGACAGTAAGCATCCTTGGGGATGAGCCCCTATGAAGCTTTGTATAGCAGGAAGTGTAGGACACCAGTGACTCGGAGTAATCCAGTGAATAGGGTTGTGCTTGGTCCAGAATTGCTCAAGGAGATGGAGCAAGACATTGGAAACATTAGGAAAAATATGAAAGTAGCCCAGGATAGACAGAAAAACTATGCAGATAAGCATAGGGTGAACATAGAGTTCAATGTTGGGGATCATGTTTATCTCAGAGTGAGGGAAAAGAAGAGTTCCTTGAAGCTTGGGAGTTGTGCCAAGGTGTCACCTAGATATCATGGGTCGTTTGAAGTGCTTGAAAAATAGGGCCAATTGCATATAGACTTGCATTTCCTGCTAGCACTAGAGCTCATAATGTTTTTCATATTTCTTTACTTAAGAAATATGTACATGATCTTAACCATGTGATAAATTGGGATGTGATTCAGGTGGAACCCAAGGGAGAGTTCCAAATTGAGCCAATGTGCATCCTCGACAGGAAGGTCACACTGCTCCAGAACCAAGCCATAGGGCAGGTAAAGGTGCAATGGGAGCACTACAGTCCTTAAGAGGCTACGTGGGAGCTAGAGGATGCCATGTGATTGGCACATCCATTTTTGTTCAATTCTGCGAAACACTGAGGCGATACCAATGTAGAATTTTGTTCAATTTTGCAAAGCACTAAGGACAGTGCTGTTGAAGGGGGAGGGGAATGTAACACCCTGGTTTTGACCTTGTTTGCATTAAAAATGTAGATTATGTATATACTGCAATTAACCGTGGTGTGGAGCTAAAGGAAAAATCCACACCATCGATTTAATGTTTTATGTTCTGGTGATTAAAATCATTGCCAATGGTATATCATGCTATCCTGCACATTATAATTTTTGGCATCCTGTAAATATGCATTTTAATTAAAATACCCACAACTAGCTATGTCTATGCAACATTAAAAGAGATGGGGGCATGATTTTCCTAGGGAATAGGGAGGGAAATTATTTAAACCTTTGGGAGAATGGGGAAAATCCAAATGTCAAATGGAGAACCCATCAAACCCTCAACTACCCATTTTGTGTTTTTCCCCAATCATTAAATTATGCCAGAATGTGGTTAAGTTAGTTATTGCATGTGGATGGGAAGAGTATGGGCAAGAAATTGGAATTTGGGGAAAACCCATTTTTTGGGGAAAATCAATTTTGACTTTTGGGGCAAGTAAACACCCAAAATGCATGCACATTTTCCCATACATCCACATTCTTCATTTTTGGGCTCACGTAGGGAAGCTTGGGATTTGTTTTCATCTCCATGATTTTTCCTGTGGTATGTTTCTCCTTCATGATTTGGGCTCCTGGGCATTTTCCTCGTCGTCATTCACCCACGTTGGGGCTCCCTCAAGTGGCTAGGAGTTTGCTGAGTGTGAAATTCATGATTTTGGATTTGTTGTGTATATTTTTACCTCACGTGGGCAGTCGTTCTTCATTTTATGGATGCTAAGAATTTCGTTTTTGTGATGTTCTTGTGGTTTGGTTTCTTCCCCAATGATTTCTATTGCATTTCCCTAATGTTTACCAAGCTAAAAATCGCTTTTGTGTTTTGCAACGATTTAGAGGTGAGACCACATCCTCTTAGGTGTTGTTGTTGATTTTTTTTTTGCCACGTTAGGGCCAAAACATCCTTGGGATACAATTTGTTGTTAGTGGGCTTACCCTCCTTGGCAATTAATTTTGTGGCTGAATTGTTTTCCTCAACCCATAAATTGTGTATATTGCTGTGTATGCAATTGGTCTTTGGACTATATAAGAGTGGAAAGGAGTCTTCTTGACAAACCTAGTGTTTTATAGGAGCATCATAGATATATATAGAGGGATGACTCTCTCCTCTCCACCCCCCTAAATAGCACTAGAAGGGAAGTCATGGATCGAGGGACTGTGCAACAGAGAAGGGAATGATTCCTTGTGTTGGGTGTGTGTGTGTGGATGTCTTAGGAGTCAAGCTAGTTCTGGTGTAGGAATCCTTAGCTCTTTAGTGAGCCCACTAGCTTACAATACAGTGCTTCCATCTCCTGATAACCTGATAAACCTAACTTGTTGGCTTGATTATGTGTTGTTGGGTACTCTTGGCCTGATAAACCCAATCGTGTTGGCTTGGCTGAGTTGTGTATCCTTTGGCTATGTGTGAGCCTGCTAGTTTCATTTTCCTTGGGGAATCATGCCCAACTCAAGGGTGGTAGTGTTACTGAGAGATTAAGGAGCGCACTGGCCTATGGTTGGGTGGAACGTTGCAGCGACATAGCTGGTTGCGGGATGAGATTCTTCATAATATAAGTACTCTTGTCTATTTCATCTCCACAATTGTATTTGTTGTTGAATGAAAATGATGAACATGCTAAATGCTTGAATGCAATGTAGTTTCTTCTATTGTATGATAAATAATTAAGCACCTATGCATGTTTTATTTCAAAGCATTTCAATTTTTATCATGTGTATGTTCATGGTGCTAGTTTCCCCGGTAGATAGAAGCATCTGTAGCGTCCTCTTCGCCGGTTGGAGGGTTGGGGACGTTACATTGAAAGATGACAAAGCTTTTGTCTAGAATGATGATGCTGAAAATCCCTTTATGGAAATAAATAAGGCCATCTCTTCTACCCCGGTTACCGCTAAATGAAATTTAAAAGAAACTTTATCAATTATACAAATTCCACTTAAGAGGCTATATGAACCATTCTTTCAAAAAAATAAAAATGGTTTCAAATTGGTTATATCATTCACTAGTCAAAGCCTTTTGGATATTGTAGTGAAATTCACATTGTTTGAAAAACACACATATTCTCTTGTTAAAGAAACAGAGAAGTTTATACATATTATTCTTGGTAAAAATGAAGAGGTTAAAATGCCTTTACTCTATGTTAATTTTCTATAGTCTCAAACATATCTTTTAGGTAAATTGACACACTAGCTTACTAAGATCCAAGAACAAGGACTTACTATCACTACTTATGACAGCATTAAAGGGAGGTATTTATCCCTTCATCTTTTCCAACATCCATAGACACTCCCTGATTTTGAATCACGTGAAGATCTTCAATCAAATTTATTTTTCATTAAAAATCAAGTTCATTTATTGAGCCATCCTTGGTGCAGAAGCATTTTTTATTATTTGTTCCATCAACACTATCCAAGTCCTTTAGAATAAAATGAACACAGAAGATTGAGGTTGGAAGTGTCGAATATATATTATCCTTAGCTCTATGTTGTTGCACAAGTCTCCTGATGGAATATTTCTGCATCGTATAGATGAGGAGATGGATGGTAAATGCAAAAATATTTACATGGTTCTTCCAATAAGATAATTCATGTCAAAGGGAATTCCACAGCGAGAACTATGACTCATAAAATATTTCAAGAAGCTATTGTCAGACTAGTATCTTTCAAGATTCCTTCAAGTTTGTACAATCATGTGATGCATGCCAACGAGCATCTAGAATTTTTTTTTATCTACTACTACTAACTATATTTTTATCCTCAATGCTACTAATTACTTTACAAAGTGGTCAGAAGCAATGCGTTTAAAGAATACACCAGATGACTAGGTAATCTCTTTTCTTGGAAATTACATATTAGCATAATCTACTGACAATAAGCATGTTAAAATATTGAAGAACATTATATAATATAATCCTAGGAAATGGAATTTACAACTTACTTATGTCCTTTGGGATGATGAAATTACAACCAAGGTTAGTACAAGAGACACCCCTTTCCAACTCCTTTAAGGAAGAATTTTGTTATGCTTACTAGATTACAACTAAATTCCTTTTGTTTATTTCCATTCAAAAGAAATTACGGAGAAAGATCTAACCAGAAGATTTCAGACTCTGCTTGCCATGGATGAACAACACCAACATCGTCTAAATAATTTAGGAAAAAGGAAACAAGCTATGAAAAAACATTTTAACAAGTATGCCAAAGTTGCAATATTCAAAGTTGGTCAAATTTTTTTGTTGTGGAACTTATCTCATGTGGATAAAGGAAAGCATACCAAATTTCAAAACCTATGGATGGGTCCATATGTTGCTTTAGTAGTAGGTAATAACTCGTACCTCTGAAAGGATGGTGGTGATAGGATTTTATCCTATACAACTAATGCTTCCCATTTGAAGCCTTATTTTGACCTTGACTCAGGGTCACCTTAGTTATAAAATGTATCAAACATCAAGTTCATTTTTTGGTAGGAATTTTTTTTATGCTTGATTGTTTCAATAAGTTTAGTGATTTTATTCCAATTTTAGTCTATTTTCATCTTAGTTTAGTTATTTGAGTTTATTTATTTCATCTATTCAACTTTTGTTGTTTTTATTATTGGTGATTCTTTATATTAGTATGCTTCGACTATTTTCATTATATTCCTGCATCACTTTTACTTCGAGGTCCCATAAAACACTTGGATTGCTACAGATTTCAAAACAAAGGGATGTTGTTTCTGCTACTCAATGACTAATTTTTAAGGCTATGATGAATGCAAGCATGATTGAATGATGAATAATTTGGATGGAACTATCTTGGTAAGTGTCCTTGCCCAAAATCTTCACTTGATAGTATATCCATGTCACTAAGTTTGTTCAAACTTTCCCTTCTCTCTACTCTCCCTTTCTTCACCCCTTAATGATTTTTACTCTTTGCATACCTATGTAAATATTATGTGTCATTATCTTTTTCTTGTTCATTTATTGTGAATCACCTCTTCAATATATTCAAATGACCTATGAAACCATAAATTCCGAGTTCAGGCCTATGTCATAGAACCCTCTTCGTGGAGTCACCATTTTGTTGATTCCCTAAATGGTCACAACCTTACAAAAAATTACATAGTATTGCAAATTGCATTATTTATCTCGAAGTTGATGATATAACTCATCAAATTCGATATCTATAACTCCTAAGACTTTGACTTCCAAAGGAGGACTTACCTAGCATCATAGTCACAAGGAAGTTAAGGTATATATGATTTGAAAGGTTTAAGTCATGGATTAGTGTCACCCTAGCGTGATTATTTGTTGAATCATGAATAAAGGGTGGATGCATTATTTTCCTTTTATTAACATACGAAAAAGGGCCTAGTTGGTAATTTTGTGGTAACATAGGGATCGAGGGAATTGTTTTTGAATATGTAATTATCGTATATTTGAACTTAGAATTATCATATATTTTATGTTTGGGATGCTTCTTCTTATTATTATTATATTCGTTTGATGGGTGTTGGAGAAATGTTTGATGGGTTTGGTATTGAAATGCATTATAGGATCACCATAGTACAATCATGTGTGTCATCTCGTGATTCAATAAAAGAATTATTGGGATATGGTTGTGGACAATTCATGCGATGAGATCAATAGTTAATATATATTTGTTGTGAAGTGTTTTTTTTAATATGAAGTAGGGCCATTGTGAATTCTATTTATGTATGGGAATGTCCTATGTTATTTTAATGGTGATGTAAAATTCGTTTCAATGAACCATACGATTATTAAATATATGGTATCCATAATTTACTTATACAACTTGTATCATCGCTATCCCACATGCACTATGCAACCTTTTTCTTATATTGGTTGAGTGATGTGGTTGTTTTGATGCCTCTCCAACGTGGATTTTCCATGACATAAGGCCTATATCTATCATAGATTTGATTGTCTCGAGCTTTGATTTGATCATATAATGTAGTAAAAGAAAATCATATACGGATATGACCTATTGGATTTGGGAATTGATTAATTTAGATGCGATCTATCATAGTTTTTACACCTATGATATACCACCCGTCACTCATTTATTACAATACTCATTATCATACGCCCTAATCTTGATCATAGATCACGGTAAATATGGGAGGTATTACAAATTTGAAACGATCACTGGATAGTGGTATTAATTGACCAGTAGTATGAGTTAATGCTATTCTCTTTGATATTTTGTGTGATTAGTTTTTGTTTAACACTTGGCTTTTTGTTTGTGTCCATTGTCCCTTATGACATCAACTTGTAATTTCTCATATCTTAGGGTAACATTTAGGGTGTATTTAGTGTTGGTATTAGTACATGGATTTTTTTTAATGATGGAAATGTCGCTCTTAAATATGAACTTCTTCAACCAAGGCTCAAGAAGACCATGAAGAGGTGGAGGAAACATGAGGTATAATGTGTGGTAAAATGATAGGAAAAAGAAAATGAAGTTTTTGTTGCACTTCAATATTGATATGGAGGAATTTTTTCAACTTAACAAAATTAGTTATATTTTTTTCCCCCTTCCCCTAGCTCATTTGACATGTTTCCCATTTCATTCGTCCTAATATTTAACTGCATACCAGTGTTTTTGAGATTCATCATGACCCCCCTATCCAAAATGATGGATAAAAATTCCACCCTCCATCGCCACTTGTAATCATAATGTGTTAGGAAGCCTTACTACCACAACAACCTGCTTAGAAACTAATGCACTCTATGACCGCACAAAATAGTTCTTACTCCCCTACATGAAATGAAAACATGAAATATCCTTATTGTACAAATCTTGAGCACCCTTTTAATGAGCCTTTACAATTGGAAACGACTAAAGGAAAAATGGAGACTAAAGAGGAATCCTCCATGAAAGAAGAGTCTTATGTTAGTAAGTTACAAGCGCAGATGAAGGCACTAGAAGAAATGGTTATGAGCATGAGACAACCACAAGCTTGAACAACACTCTCTTTTTATGATATGCATCCTAAGATCTTATGAACAACTTTTTAAATTTTAATACTTTCACTATGGACAATTTTTGGGTGGCAACAATATTTCATTTTGTAATATGATTTTGGGGATGGTTATTAGTAATCAGTTTTGTGAATTATCACATGTTAAGCTTATGTTTTTTAACAATAATGACTCACTTTAAAGGCTATTATGAATGGTACACATTTTTATAATTATTTAAAATGAATTTGAGTTATAATGCATATATTGTGGTTAGAGTTATTGTTTATGATATGCATATTTTTAGTGGTGTGCCTCAGTGGATTTGATTGTCATGGTCATGAGAATGGAATACATTGGAGCTACAAGTATTTTTATAAATAAATTGAGTCATTTACTAAACTTACAAGTACTTTTATAAAGAAATTGAGTCATTTTCTAAACTTAACAAGATGGAAGTTACAAGGATGCCCCCCTTGTTCAGTTGTCCTTTGGTTCATAAGTCATATTTGTGTTTTCCTAGATCGGTTTGAAATGTCTAAACTTAATTTATTTTTTTTGCGATTATCTCTCAACATTCTTTATCTAATACCATGTGTTGAGAAAGTGTTGTATAGTTGGTAACTGCTTGGTTGCTTGCTATATAAAAACATTGAATCTTTTGATAAGGAGACCAGTCATAGTTTCTTTGGTATGCTAAACAACAATTTTTTCTTGAATACTTAACACTTTTTTCATTTCATATACTTGAGAATCTAAGTCTGACCAGTTTCATTGATAGTATGAGTTCTTATTGGATGAAAAGTTAGAGGGTTTGATCATATTTGCAATGTTAACATGCATATTTATCATTTGGTTATTGTGTTGGGAAGGGTCATTCAAATATATCATTTATATTCAATCACTTGATTTGTAGAAAATAACAAAAACATCCTAATAAATTTGCAATCTATTGTAATTCTGTCAACTATGGCATATTTGTTTACTCTAGGCTTGCCTAAGGAGTCCTAAAATGATTTGTCTTTGTGTTGAAACAATTCTTGCTCCATATTTGTGTAGAAAGTTGAAGGATTATGTTCGATGTATTCCTTTTGCAATAATGTAAGACATCAATAAATAAAAGTGTTTTCTTCATTTGTGTTTTTGTATTATTTGGTTACGAGCCCCTGAGTTTTCTATAATTTATGTTGTTTACCTTATTGAAAATATTAAAAAATTATATTTTAGTTCTTTGTTTAATAAATACATGTTCACACCCAGATGCGGGTGATATATTTGGCAACATCTGTCCCTCTTTCCAGCCACCACAAAGAGCACGTGTCGCTCTTTTGGACACCCGTCGAGATAGCGCACCTCTTCAGCATATACAAGGATCTCTGTGCGTGGAAGAAGTTTCCTCTGTCACTTCGGCTCATGCGACCCGAGATGGCAAAGGTCCGTCCTCCTAGGTGCTTTCATGGCTCTGCAATGATCGTTAATGCTTGCAGGTACTTGGAATGACAGGCGTCTTATTTAGAACGATGTCAAGATTTATGCCTTGGATAGAAGCATTGTTGGGTTTGCAACGCGGTGGGAGGTTTTCAGTGTATTTGTTTCAATGCGCACAAGTTTCAGTATAGGAAAGAACACTCACTTGCGAATTGGTTTCAGGTTCAAGTTGGAAGCCATGTCCCGATAGAGAGGAAATCCTAGACGAGCTAGCTCCGTGTGAGGAAACTCCCAGCGGGGTTGCAGTTCTTAGACCCTGGTGGAATATGAACCTCACATCTCTCCACGCGTCCGTGTTTTGGTGGAAGCCTAGGAAAATGGGGTCCTCAACCACAAGCTCTCGACGAGTGAGGAGGGCAGACAAATTAACCACTATTGGATGATGAAGAACATGCCCTACAACCTGGCGCAGGACATACTCAGCAATTGGTCTGAGGCTCGGAAAGTTGTTCATGCCATGAAAGCTAAAATTGTAGAGATTGATGCCCAGCTTATGGTCATGGACAACTCCTTTGCATGGAAATGCATGGCTAGCATCTATAGTCTTAATGTGTGCAAAGCTTGGGGGTGTGCCCAGGGTGGAGGTGCTAGTGGCAGTGAATCTGGTGGCCAGGATCTCACTAGTATTGGTGGCATCAACAGCGCATTTGGCTGCTCTACGAAAGCTCCCTGTGTCAAACCTTTTTCGGTTCCCTCTACAGTGGAGCCTCTCCTCAAGCGTCTGAAGGATTCATCGGCCCAACACTCTGAGCAGTAGCCGCATTCTCTTTCTCTGGATCCAAATGCCACCACCGCCTTGCTTACTCTATTGCAGGAAGAACAATGGGCCTGCCCCATCACTGAAGAAACCCCTCCAGTATAATGATCATTTCAACCAGGTTTTTTGGTAAAGTCTCTAGTGGTTTTTGGTTAGTTTTAAGAATTTCTCATGACACTGTCTATTTTTACTTCTGTTGGGAAATCTTCGGCTACACTCATATATAGGATCTAGTCATTTTTATTATGGATTACTGTAATTAAGTCTCTCAGTCATGGACATCTTAATCGTGAATATGGTCAGAAGGCTATTATTTTTCGAGAGGCTCTGAAGGGGTTTTTCCTTTTTCAACCTCAGGTAGCCATGTTAACTTTTTGTAATTTTTTGCCTCTGTAATATAATATATCTGTGCAGCTTACAAAAAAAATAAAAAAAAATACATGTTCACATATTGTTACATACTCATTATTTTATTGCAATTCACTCTGTTTACGTATCATTATTGTTGTTTCATTTTGATTCTCTTATCCACAAAAGAATACAAGTTACTTTGTTGTTAAAAAAAATCTATTGTTTGCAGTCTTGAATAAATTTAGATTTTAATTGTTAAAACTTGTTTTATTTACATTCAACAACCTCGCTAGAATTACCAAGATGGTTGATACTAATGAATGCTGAAGGATATAAATAAAAGTACCATTCCTGTTTCCTTTGGTTATTGAACCAAAAGGTTGAAAGTGTTGATTTTGAGATAGGCACTTCTTTGTATTCAATCGAAGGGGAAAATAATTAAGCAATTATGACTTAACATCCATTCCTTTAAAGAAAAACTTGAAATTTTGGAACTGCACACTAAGTTACAAGCAACAAAATTTTCATTTGAAGTACTTATTTCAACTTTACGATTGTCTAAATTGATATTAAACTTGTGTAAACATGGTAACCCCTTTAGAAAACTTACTTTTTCAAGTTTGATGGGATTATTTAACTCGTTTTTGCATTTCTTGCAATAACAACTCAATGCAACAAATATTAAATTTTGGGTTTAAATCCTCATACTTATGCATTCAATCCTTCAAGTTCATGCTCATGCTTCAACATTGAGTTCATCATGCTTATTCATTGAGTTTTTATTCCTATGCATTATAACTTTCGTTCTTATGCTTGTGTATTGAATCACTTATTCTTATACACAATGAACTACATATTCAACGCATTTTAAAACAAATATTTTTCTCCAACTTATAAACTTGTAGTTTTTGTGAAAAAACTGTACTCGAGAAATACATATAAATTTCCAATGAATAGTTATGCATATATACATTGACTATTTCATGCTTTCAACAAAGTTTAGTGATTTGTTTTCCCACTCATACAAACATAATGAAGCTTTCATTATATACATTCAAACATTTCATGTTTATACTGATTTATATTTATATACATTGGAGAATTTATTCTTGTACAAAAATGTATCTTTATAAAAAAAATCCTTCCAACAAAGTAGTATACACATTGAAGAAATCATGCAAAATTGCAAAACACTTGTAAACTTCATTTACAAGAACATTCTATTGCCTTTATGAATTATATAAAGGACTTCATTGGACTTCATTATTTCGCATTGATCTATTCATGCAACCTCTATTTGGTCATTGTGCATTGGGTTTTAACTATGAGAACGATACTTTTGTAATAGTTTTTGAGCCAATGGTTGATTGAATAGAGAGCTTGAACAATGTTTTAAAAAGAATGATTAGAATTTATAAATAATTCTTACAGCTTGGAGCATCCCATATATAGACGTGTCACCATTCCAAAGATAAATGTTATCATATGTAGAGACTAATGACATATATAATTTGATGCTTTTGCCAAGCATATTCGAACAAAATTTATGTACTTGTGGACTCTTCTTTTGAACGAGTAAAGGAATATAACTTTTATGCTAGGAGTATAACATGGATTGATAACCATTTAAAGACATGCTCCAAGAATACATTTTTATCATATACTTGAAGTTATTAAATCCAAGGGGAAGAATGCCACTTAAAAAACGACCTGAATAAAAGGCAAATCAAAACAAGTTTGTGGCGAGCATCGGAAATAACGGGACATAAAATATCCTTCACCAAGGAAATTCAACATCATATGCTTTTAAATTGATTGGTTTTCACATTGATAAAAAAAAAAAGACACATTTTAATATATTTGTCATATATGTAGCAGGAAAGTCTAATGAGCTTCCAAAATCAACCGAATATTACCTTTTCAATAGTGAAAACAATAATATGTAACATTATGTAAAACAATACCAAATTTATAGAATATGGATTAGAAAAATGATGTTAGATTGAAGCAAAAACAAAAACATCGAGTAATAAAAATTAAAAATTTGATGAGATAATAATTCAACTATAAAAAAAATCATACTTTTTACAAAATGAAGAAACGCATTGAGACCAAACATCATTTCATAAGAATCATCAACAAGTGAAATAGCAGCAAGGCTGCTTATACCTGCCTCTTAGAAATATTTTATTGTAATATTGTATATAATTTAAAGCTAAAAGTTGAAGAAATTATGAAACATTCAAACTTGCAAAATGTATTACTTGTTGCCATGGTACTTATATTTCTATGTGAGATTACTTGTTGTTTATAGGTTGTTGCATTACTTGTTACTTCTTGTAACTGTCACTGTTTATATTTCTATGTGTATATCAATTAATTAATTATTAAGTAAGTCCTTGAAATTAAAGATCCAAAATGAGTTTACTTGTCTTTGTGAATATGAGAGCTTTTGTCACTACGAATATCTGAGATAAGCAACATAGATGCCTAGTACTTGGCTCTTAAAAATAGTTTAATAAATATTACGTAAGAAATGGATATTGAATAACATTAACAATGTTGAATGCCTAATAAATACTTAACAATATAGATATTAAAAATGTAACAACAATTGGAGATTTTGAAAAATCTGAATTCCAATGTAAGTACCAACTATTACAATGAAACTTTCAAGAAGATATTTTAAAAACATAGAATGTGTGGCATTGTTGTATATAAATATATGCTAATCTAATAAAAAATAATAATAAAAAGAAATATTTACAAGCATTTATAAAAATAATGTTATAGACATTGGAAAAGAAAAGATATTTGATTATATAAAATTAAAACAATAATAAGAAAAATATGATTTTTTAGTGAAAATAAAAAATAAACTAAATGATATTAGGGAAATTTTTTTTTTTTAAATTTTAATATTTTTTCAAAATTAACCCTTTAATCACATAAATAAACAACTAATTGAGTGTATTAAATTTAATATCAAACAACTATATAATATATATAAAGAATTAATAAAAAATAAAATACATTCAATTAAAACATAATTAAAACATTTATGCATACAAAATGTATTTTTTGCCATATGTAATTAAAAACCTGAATAATTACAATAAAATAGAAATACTTTTATAAATATTTTATTAAATAATTTTAGTTATTATTATTATAAGTTAACTATTTAATAAAATGTTGTGAATCAAAATATCAATAAAAACACAATTGTATTTATCAATTAAAACATTTATGCATTAAAAAATGTTATCTTTTCTAATATGTAATTAAAAATATGAATAATTACAATTATTTTTTAAACAGAAATACTTTTAGTTATTTTTATTTTTATTATACGTTTATAGTTTACGTATACTTCATAAAAAAAATGAAATTATGGTGAACAAATTATTTGTTTTAAAACACTGATCAGGGATCTTCACAACAGGTGGCAGACTGCATGGACAACGGGAGAGAGAAAAAATCATCTACATAATAATTTATTATGCAAACTGCATGGATGACCAGCGATAGCAAAAATCATCTACATAATAATTTATTTGTTCTAAAACGCGGATCAGGGATCTTCACACATGGACGACCAGTGATAGCAAGCGGAGTATGCCGTGGTCACTTCCTTTACCCATCACTGGTATATCAATCGAGAGGCTTGGTTGCCGAGCTGATATTTTCTTGCATTTTCAGTTGGAGAGAATGCTGAGATTGGTGATCAATTTCCTTACATGGTTGTAGTGTATTCGGTAAGGTTTCTGACTCCATTATGTCTATTTTCTTCTTGATGCGTTAAATTCCTGAAATTTGTTCCAACATTACCGCCATTTTTTTCCATGCTATGGAGTGTTTGTTTTTGTTGAATCCTGCATCAATATCAACTCGTTTTAAAGTGTTCTTGCCCGATTTGGTCGCTTCTTTATAAAGCTTCGACGAAATTCTCGCCATCCTTTCACTCATTCTTGTTTTTGTTGAATCCTGGATCAATCTCATCACGGTTAAACTTTTAATTATTATATTGGTAAAAACCATGGCTGAACGTTCAAATTCAATCTTTGAATTATAAATAACATAATAATAAAATAAAGTTGTAATAAATTTAGTTCATGGCGATACTTCTCAAATTCGGTCCTTGGAATTATAAATATCATAATAAAAAAATAAAAATAAAAAGACGTGCCTAATTAATGAGGAGGTGGATTAATTATCAAGTAACTACCATGTAGAGAAACCATAGTCCAATACAAATGGTCAAAAATCATGTTATACCTCCAAAACTAGCATTCATATAATCTAAAACACCTTCAAACAATGTATGTCAATATTGATCAAGCATGTAACAAAAAATTTCAATAGAGTCCAGAGTTATCAATGGATTTGTATACATTGTGATCACTTTAAAATTTACATGTCTTACATACTTAAAAGAAACAAGGTGTTCTTGGTTCTAGAATTCAATCAATAATATTTTAATCTTAGTATATACTATTTGGAATATATAGCTCTAGCGTCGAATATAAGAAGTATACATGAAAGCTCCAACTGCAAACTTTAGGGTGATGATGCACACTTAAACATATGAAAACGATCATGTGTAATAACAAATTAAAAATTATAAAAATTTCTACACTATGATATAACGATGTTATATACTATGCTATCCATGCAGATTAAATGATAATATTGAGTGTTTGTGTAGCCTAAAGTTTTCTGTGTAAGAATCAGAAAAGTGCAACCACCATTCATCGAACGTTGCAAGCTATATTTTGAAACAAAATAAAAACAATTCGATGCCACAGTTCACAAAGATGGACTAGTTGACATAAAAATATCACAAACGCTTCATTGATTCACAAAACTATCATAAACACTTTGTTGATTCACATAAATATCGCAAACACTTCATTGAGTGTTACCTAGTATACCAATATAACTTATAGGGGACATTGAAAGAAAAAATGGCATTGATGTCTGTTGGTGCAACGACTTCCTCTTGGTCCTACTTTGCTTTCTTTGCTTTCTATACTTAAGAGAAAAAGAAAATAGATAGCTAATGTATGTATTGACAACATTATTTCAAAATTTTGAAAGCTTATTAATATATATTAATTAGAGAACAAAAACATATTCCAAGCTAGAGGTAACATTCATATCCAAAGAAACAAACAACTTCATATTTGACATCGTGAAAACGCTTAACTCCACGAGTCTTTTTATAATCGATGTTTTTCCAGTATTATACTCAAAATATGTGTGAGAGAGGAATCAAAAGACAACAAAATAATCCAAAGATGGCTTCGAAAACTGTAACTATAAATTCTAGAATATGCAACCAAGAACACAACCCAAAGATGGCCACAAAAATTGATGAAAAGTTTTCCCTAACCATCTGAAAATGGGCGAATATGAATAATTTTTTGATGTTAGGTTTGAATAATTTATATCCAAAAGATATGAAACGTTGTTGAGGTAGGCTATCCATGACATATTAATATAATAAAAAATATTAGCTACATTAAGAGTTTATTAGGAGTTTGGAGGAGTTTATTAAGAGTTCGAACAATTTTATTAGGAGTTTGACTCTTGCATGGCTACACATTAGCTAGATTACTAAATGCCAAATGCACTTGGACTGAGCCTAAAGTAATTAGAGTTGAAGTTAAGCGAATAGTTGTAACTAATAGTTAAGTTAATAATTATACAATATAACTGTGATTAGAGTTGAGGTTAAGCTAATAGTTCTAGAATCATTTTGGATTTAAACAAATAGTTATATCTAATAGTTAAGTTAATAGTTATCTAATATAAATGAGTTTGGAGTTAAAGTTAAATTAATAGTTCTAGAATCATTGGAGATAAGCTAATAGTTATATCTAATAGTGAATGAAGTTAAATAGTTGAAGATTAATTTTTTATTTTTTTAAATTATTAATTTTGAAAAACGCCAATAAAATAAATCTCGAGAATACATTTATCGACAATACTATGAGTTTGATTACCAATGGAACATGGGAGGATTCTAATATATCCATAAACGCATGCCACAAATTCCCAAAACAATTTTACAAGTGTCCAAGACATTCTGACTGATCTATGCGAGATTCAACAAGTTTTGACTAAATCATCTTCATCTCACATTTGAGTTGATGATAAATAAAAACAAGTGTCCTCTTCATTATAATCAACGACTTTAGAAGTGTTAGTCTTACATTCAGCTATAAAACCTAGCATTCTTTGAATTACTTCTGGTAATTTAGCATTGTCTCAGATTGTTCTTAATTAGTTCTGAAGGTGGGCTTTCACACTACCTAAAAGATTATGTCATATTTCCAAGCTATTACAGGATTCAAATTTTACTGCCATGCTGACCTTCCATTTTCCAGAATTGTTTCAGCTGTCTTTTTACTCAAAGACATCCCCATTCAAGGAGCTCCTTCATGGTGATGAGATATATTCATTAATGCTCAAATTAGTGATCAAGAGACTTTTGCCATAAATCCTCCAAGTTTATTGTTTGTACACCTTTGAATTATTTCTGCACTATTTAGATAAACCTTTTACAGATGAGAATAGAACGCATGAAATCCAACGAGCTTCTTCAAATCGTTGGTTAAATCGGTACTTCAGTTTATGTTTTTACCAGTGCAATAATTACACCAAACCCAGGGTCTATTACTTTCATTTGCAGCTTTTAAATACACCTAATTGACTTCGATTTCAAGTACAACAATTTATCTTGTTCTATATCAGGTGCACAGTATCTTGATCCTTAGTCATGCATTGAGCCGCCTATTCCTTACATACAATAAATGTTTGGGAACGATACCCGGTGGTACTGTACTGAAGAAATAATCGTGTGTAACCAATTTTCTCAAGAATTTGAGCATGTTCTCTAAAATTCTTTGCAAAATCATGTTAGATATCGCACTTTGCTCCGCATGCATCATTTCTATCTGTCAAATCACTCACACTATATATGATCCATGAAGCCTAAATATAAAACTTGAATCTTGAAAATCTCACAACTGTTGTTATGATTCATCATTTAGACTAAAAGATAGTCTGGTCCAGACATAGCTAATAAAAAAAATGATTCTTCCTCTTCGAATTCTACGCATCCATCTGTTCCCATGGTTGATTTCATGTAGCCGCAATGGAGGATATTAATTTAAACAAAACAAACCTGCCATACGTTGATTTCTTGATTTGTATGCCATATCTTCCCATGTTGAGAACCAAAATGGTTGTTGATAATGATATGATTATTTTGTTTAACGGAACAATAGAATCTGACAGTTAAGTTGGTTATGAAGATATTTAAGTTTTAATATATATAAATAAGCTATAATGAAAACTGTGAGGCTTTTCGTATAGCCTACTGGCAGCTTTCAATACTATCGGGAAGCCCAACAAGAGAATTCCCAGAAACATTTAAGGCCTTAAGCTTCAGAAGACACTGGATGGAATCCGACAGCTATGTTACCTGATTCGAATGAAGATCCAGATTAGTAAGGTCAAGCTTCATAAGTGTAGAAAAAAGTTTTTGTAATGCTTTAGTGGACGTGAATCCCCCTTAAGTCAAACTTCTGAAAGGCATTTCTATAAGAATATTAATGCAATAGCTCTTCAACTTTCTTCTTGGCCTCGTGAAGCTGGGATCCCATGAAAGCATTCTTCGTGGGCTTCTCTAGAAGGGTTTTATCGTCGATCCTAAGACTATCATAGATTTGGTACTTCTACACGAAGGCGTTGTATGGAAGCTTTTCTTTTTCGATGTCTTTCTTGGCCTGAACTTCCATTGCTGACTATACTTACATCAAAATCTGCTAAGACATATTTGTTATGATATTTCAAAACACTGTACATATAAGTTTCTTAAAATAGGGAAACTATACCACTTTTTTTAGTTATCCTCAAGTATTCTGTTATATTTATTTGAGTGAGCTATAAGGCTGAATGCAAAATACATATCAATCTATCTCCTTTAAAAAGAATCTAAAACCTTATTATATCTATATGGAAACCTAAACATGCAAAACTAAATGTATATTAACTAGATGCCCAACTATGAGATGCAGTAATTTATTAGGATTTTGGAGGAGTTTATTAGGAGTTAGAATAGTTTTATTAGGATTTTGACTCTTACATGATTGCATATTAGCTAGAATCCTAGATGCCAAATGCACTTGGACTAAGACTTAAGTGATTAGAAATGAATTTAAGCTAATAGTTGTAGAATCATTGGAGTTAAGCTAATAGTTGTATCTAATAGTTAAGCTAATAGTAATCCAATGTCATCCATTATAATTGTGATTAGAGTTAAAGTTAAGCTAGTAGTTGTATTTAATACTCGAATAGTTGAAGATTAATTTTAATTTTTATAACTATCATAATTATACTTATCACATGTTAATTAATGTTAATTAAGTTTTTTTTTATTTTTTTAAGTTATATTAATTATTAATTTTGGACTACTCCCATAGAATCAATGTCGAAAGTAGGGTTTCCTCATTCTCATTTAATTTTGGACCACGCCGATAGAATCAATCGACACTACACTTGTCCCTAGATGAAAAAACATAGATGGTTGTCCACCAAACAATTCTAAGATATATAGGACGCAACTAAGTTTTCTTAATTTTATGAAAATTTAGAATTATAATAATTGTAATGAGATTTTGAGTGGTAGGCATCCACTATCTTTTCAAAGAAAATTTTAAGAGCAAAATTTGAATTATAAGTTATTTTTACTTTGTTTTTTTCCAAAATAAAATTATTTCATTATTTTTTGAGAGGATCATCCAAATTATGCTGAATAATCCAAATTGTTCTTAAAATTTTGAAAAAAAAGGTAAAAACTTAAATATCGCAAACACTTCATTGATATTAAAATTTTGATTCACATAAATGGTAAAAACCTCACATAAATATCGCAAACACTTCATTGATATTAAAATTTTGATTCACATAAATGGTAGAAACTTATAATGCATGAGGTCAACACTATACAAATATTAAAGCAAAAAGATATATACAGTATTCTTAGGTCTTCAAATTTTGATTTCGATAAACATAACCAATGTGCTCATTATAGGTGACTCCTTGCTTGTTACTTGTAAGCACACTATATCTCAGGACGCTCTTAGTGAAAGGATGCAATTATATCGAGTTAACAACTTGATAAAGCAACTCTCAACTTATAGTTTGTTGCATTTTAAAAGGGAAAATAATGCAAAGGTGGATCGCTTGGAGGGGGTTTGTTGGTGGAACATATGACTCATGGCTCCTATTTGTTCCTATCGGCACAACCATTTTGTCGTTGTGCTTTCAACTCGACGGGGACTTTGTGCGTAGAATTGTTTCAGAGATCTCGGTGGTACATGTCTGCTTGTGGCTTGGTTTAGGTTTTTGTGATATGTGCTTTTTGAGCACCTAATAATGAGCTTTAGGCACTTATTGAAGCCTTGTAATTGTGCGTAATATAGATTTCAGTACTTTTGTAGATGTAATAAAATAATCAATACTTATATTTGAAATAGGCATTATTATAGTTTCTTCATTCATATTATAAATATTAAAAATAAAAATAAAAAATTATATTTGCAAATGTTTTTCTATCTTCCATAAATAGAATAAAAAACAATCATAATAGTGTAAAACATTTTGGAAAATCCATTTATATATAAATTTACCAATTCTCTCAGTATTTATTTATTCAAATAGTATTTGCCTTTAAAAAAATCTTAAATCACTTGGTCAAATATGGTGGCATGATAGAGTATATGCGTAATTTTATTCATAGAAACATGTAAACATCTTTAAGCTCCCTTCCCCAAAATAAAAATATATAGTGAACTCTTTTTAACATGAATATATTAACATAATTGATTGCCACGGAACACCAATTCATGCTTTTTAGAAACGAAGTCTTTGAAGCCAAAAACATGTGAACAGATTTGTAGGAAACTGGTCAACACTACTACCAATGGCACAAACTAAAAATATAATAAGAAAATGTTACACTAAGCACGACAATGTTGCCTTGACGATCTCGGTGGTGATTGGAAGGTGTACCCTTTGCGGCTCTGTTGGGACACTGGCAGGCAGCGTTTGTTCTCAGCAATCTCCTCCACCATCCACGCCCGCTATGTCAGCCTCCAATCTCCCATTTCCTTCCTTCAACAGTCCCTACAGATTCAATTTTAGCGATCATGTATCAAACTGGGCAGTGGGCAGGACCTTTCCTTTGAACAGATACATGATATACGCGTCATATACATTAAATATTAATAAGAATAATCATACCTTTTTTTAAAGATAAGTTCAAATAAATATAATAATGGTAATAAGAATAATAGCCATTGGAATAACCTCTTCCACAAGTTTAGGACATCCTCATAAGCTGACTCCGACACGTTATGGAAACCCGCCGCCACATCAGCAAGAAGGGTTTACCCGCCATTATTTTCACCCTCTATATAAGCTTGCGGAGTAACTCAACTTTCACATAGATCTCTTAACTTTTCCCAGATATACATCCCAACATTTCTCACCAATTTCGTATGCGCCTCGTTTGTCTAGCCCTGAGACATGGAATCCAATACTAACTCTGTTCAACAGATGATTGACGAAGATGGTTGGGTTATTCAAATTACCGAAGGTCTGGATTTATTACAACAACAAGAAGAGGAGGAAGAGTTGTGTGCGTCCACTTATAATGTGCCCAGAGAGATAGTGCAAACGAAGCCACAAGCTTACAGTCCTCACTCAGTTTCCATCGGCCCCTATCATCGCTGGAGATCTGAGCTCTATGAGATGGAGCGCTACAAACTGGCAGCCGTTCACAGGTTTGAGAAAAGAATGAACAGACGAGGCAAGTTTCAGTCCATGGTTGTGGATGAGCTTAAGAAGTACGACTGGCAAATACGGAGCTGCTATCACAATTTCATAAACTATAAGGAAGAAACATTGGTGTGGATCATGGCTATAGACGCCGCCTTCCTTCTTGAATGCTTGCAATTTTATGTCAGACACGCCAACGAAACCTCAGACACGGACGTCAAGCAACTGGGACAAGTATTACATCCGACAGGCTCCAGTGCTACCCATAACGCTATTGTGAGAGATGTAATAATGCTCGAAAATCAATTGCCGCTCTTTCTAATCCAATTTTTTTTGGAGTTGCAGATCGGTTCTAAATCCGAGGCAAAGGAGAGGATGTCGAGGCTGCTAAGGCTTCTTTGCCAAGAATTATCGCCTTTCAGCTTCAGGTTGCTAGACGATTCAAATCTCCATATAAACGAGAGAGGGCACCTCCTGGAAGTGTTGTACCACGCCATTGCACCTGTTTCCCATATTCAAAATCCATATTCAAGAGATGAGGAAGAAAGTGAGTCTCAGGATTCAGTAGACATGTCAATCGTTATAAAAGCCTCCAGTACTTTGCTATGGAAATCTCTCTCCTCTCTAAACTTTCGGCCCCTTCGATTTCTCACTGAGTTTCATGAGCGAGCATTGAAGGTAAGACCCTTGACTCGTGTTGTCAGAAAAGATAACATGAAATCTGTGGAGGAGGAAGGAAAGAGTGACCGGGAGGGGAAGGTTAATGAAACCTTCGTTAATATCATACCTCCCAGGCGAGACGAGCTGGCTATTCCATCTGTGGCCGATTTACAATTTGTCGGAATCAAATTCATCCCTACCAATGGCGACCTTACCACAATAAAATTTGATCAGAGCACTGCTACGCTTTACCTCCCCAAAGTAACTTTGGATACCAACACAGAGGTAATCCTCAGAAATATGGTGGCATTTGAAGCTTCGGCAGCCCCTGGTGCACTGAATTTTGCACGGTACACCGATTTCATGAACGGGATAATTGACTGTGAAGATGATGTTAAATTGTTGAGAGAAAGCAGAATTATCTCCAATTACCTTCAGAGTGACAGGGAGGTTGCGAGCCTCTGGAATAGCATGGGTAGGGGTGTTCATCTCTCGAAAGTTGGATTCCTTGACAAAGTGATAGAGGATGTGAATACATATTATAACCGAAAATGGAAAGTTGTGATGATCAAGTTTGTGAAGAAACATATATTCAGCTCGTGGCAATTCGTAACTCTTGTAGCTAGTGTGATAGTTTTGGCGATATCTTGTTTTCAGACCTTCTGCTCTATGTATGAATGCAAGAACTGGTTAAACAAATCAAATCTCTTCGAAGCCTGCGGAAAAGAAGAATAGAGGTACGCACCAGAATCGAATGGTTGGTTCAAATCGAAAAACTGCAATAAAATGCAATCCAAACCAAGATCGCCATTTCCAACTGTTTTGCTGTTGTTCCTTGATCTGGTTAGATTTTCCTTTTGGTGGCTTCTATATAGTTCTGAGTTTTCTTTATTGGTGGACCTGAGCAGTCAAGAATACATTCGTGGCAACATAGCAAATAAGGATGTTATATTAGTTTTTCTAATTTTAGTTTGATTGACTTGCAACATAGCAAATATACCAAACTCCATGCTGATGTCATCCTTGCCATGTGTCATCTGAAAACTAGATACCAAACTCCAAGAATGACATCATTTCTGATGGCCAGTCAGAAGTTTACAAAATAGCAAATAGAAATATTTTTATTAAAATTTAAAATATTTTTTTGCAAATTCTAAAGTTTAACTTTAGAAAACAGATTTTAATTTTTTGGAGAGGGCAACTAATAGAAGGTCAAAGTTCGGTTGAATAGCAACCGATTACTATATACCTACTGAGGCAGGTATAATAATGAAGGTTTTCAATAATTGAGAGAAACATTTGAGAAATCTAGAAAATCAAGAATAAGGGAGAGTCTTGGAATGGTAATGTTGATTCTAAAAAGAAGTTTGTTTAAGGAATCTATTGAATTGATAAGTTGTTGATAAGTTGTTTGATTCTAAAAAGAAATTTACTAGTGAAAAATTCAGTATGCAACTTCCCTTGAACTAACTTAGCCACCAATCTACCATACATCGCCTCATCTTAAGGTGTGGCCATTAATATGTGTGAATTGTGTAAGGTAGAGTGGTTTGATCCTCCAGTCGGTTGTAGAAGAGAATACAATTTATATGAGCCACAAATTATCTTTTTGACTATGTTTTCTTATTCTTTTTCTTTGTCGATTAGTGTCTGTAGTAGCATCATATTCCGTTTCACAAGTCTTTCATGGAGAGAGATATGATTCATGCAATGATTCCTTATGATTTGGACAAATAACTAAGGTTTATCAAGGATTTTTTCTCTAGTATGGGTATGATTAACAGTGACAAAACAAATTTAATGATAACTTAATCCAAAAATATAAAAAATACATATCAAATGTCATATACAAAATCATATATGAGGATGTCATGTTCAATATACTAGAACACTGGCTCCTTTACATTATTTGACTACATCATATGATATGGGTACTAGACCACGTATATTACAAAGGTGATTTGAATCCACAATATACAATAATGATGAGTCTTCAAAGATATGGAAGCTATGTAAGTGAACACAACACAATCTTGTGCAACTTAGGTTATAGATGTGAACCTAAGGTCTTCATTAAAATCCAAAGGAACCAGTACAATCCAGGCCATGTGAATAGATGTGTTGAAGTCGAACATGGAAAGGATTCAATAGATTGCCAAACAATAGGTGAAAATTGACAACTGAAGCAAAGGAATTCACCAATGATGAAAGTGAATCCTAGGGTACCATCGTCAAAACTCTAGGTCTTCATCTTCAGGAAATGCTGATGAGAAACCATGCTGTGATGAGGAAGGAAATAGATCCTCCAACGGATCACAAGAGTGACTAGGAACTAGATAAAGGAAGGTAGACACAAGCGATAGCAGATAGGATAATGATGCAAACAAGATAAAAAGTAGAGATAGGGATAGATCCTTGAACAGTGAGCATGACGCACAGATGACCCAAGGAAGCTTTTTAACTTTGCAGATAGAAAAACTAGACTTATCGCTCATGTAGGAGACATTATCAGATTCCCCAAGCATAAATGACAAGTGGAAGAGTAAGAAACCCAAAGTGATAGCTGAACTGAAAGTGTACACTGAGACATGAGTATCGAAAAGTTCAAAGAGTGCTAGGTTCAAGGAGGACATGCTGCCTCCGAATGTAACCCAACGAGAAAACTTCTTCCTTATCGTTCCTGTTAAATTTTAACGAGTCGAAGAAAGTCAACTCAGCTCTCTTTTCATTTTTGCAAGCTTGAAGAGAAGAAGTAATAATACTTGATAATGTCACTTATTCATGGATTTTACGAGCTTGAACTAGTATATGCTCACTTGGGGTTTTCGTATTTAGAGAGTCTCAAAATGCCAAAGAAGACTCCAGGGGGTTCCTTTTTCATCCAATTTAGTCTCATGAAACCAAAAAAGTATAAAACATATCTCAGAAGAACTCTCTTAACTTTGGAAGAAGAAAAGGTGAATCTTTTTCGTACTTAGTCAGGGAGGTCCAAAAAAGGTTAAATTACCACCTACCCAACGCTCCTTCAAAAGCAGCATATAACTTGAGTTTTGCGAGTGTGAAGGAAAACAAGATCACTCGGAAATATCCATTTGAGTACAAGAAATGTGGCTTACAACATTAAACTCGATGCTTTTTTCTTATTGTTTAACAAGCATGACAGAGACATAAAGTACACTTGGAATCTTTTTCATGTTTAGGTCCAGAGCACGAAAAAGAGAAAACTGAGCTCATACCGGGTAGTCCTTTTCCATAAATTTAGTCCCTCAGGTTCAGAAATGTGATAAACCTATGCCTGAGAATACTTTTCTCAATTCTGCAGAAAAGAGAGTGATCCTTTCTCTTATTATTCCACATGGTCCGAGAAAGAGATAACTTGCCACGAATGTGGATGCCCATTCACATATTGTTAATGAGCTTGAATGAACAAGTTTACTTAGAAGTAAAGTCTATTTTGAGGAGTTAGATCTGGGCCGAAAGAAAATCCATAAGGGTGGGGAGCCTTATAAAATGGATAGCTTGTAAAAAGAGACAAAAAATGAGGCTCAATTTGGCGTTAAAAATAGCTACGAAGGCTCCCCCAAACCTACGACAAATGCTGCATGAGTACCAAAAGACAATAAATGCGCTCTAAGATAGGGTACTCATGTTAGGAAAGCCCTATC
This sequence comes from Pseudotsuga menziesii, assembly GCA_001517045.1. NCBI lineage: Eukaryota > Viridiplantae > Streptophyta > Pinopsida > Pinales > Pinaceae > Pseudotsuga > Pseudotsuga menziesii. The sequence continues at coordinate 579,067 of LPNX010650364.1, forward strand.
CATGGAAGAAAAATGATATAGACAAGGTACTAATGGTTGAATACCATAGTCCATGGTCAAAGTAGTAGTCCTACGGGTAAAGCGGATTAAGTATAAATGCAAAAATGCATATAAATGATCAAAATCCCATCCTATATGATTGGAAAACAACTTCGAATAACCTTGGCCCTGTTTCATTAGGTAAAAAATAACATGGCTTTAGTTTGATTTTAATTAAAAATACAAACTATAGGTTAAAAAACCCACTTTTGAAATAATTTCTATAAATAGTGCAAAAATAGAAATCAAATTCACCATTTGGCATTTTTACCCAATATAGACAAGTTTTACCTCTACTTTCAATTGCTCGTTGTGGTCAAACCATTGGACGAATTTCCAAACTGCAAGTGCCAAGTAAATCTACTCTCCATGCTCTTTCATTTCATCCAAGCAAATTTTTGATTTTATGAAAAAATTGATGTTTTCAACCAATTTAAAAGCAGTCACACTGTATACATGGGTATGCTATATAACCAGTTGCGTATATGTGTTTTATACGCACCTTGGTTGAAAGCAACTTGTGTATGATATGCAACATGTCCAGAGGACAACCACGTATACTTCGTGATGTATAAAAACGCTATGTAGGGCCAAAATCAAAAGTTTTTTCATGAATTTAATGTTTGACAATAGTCTTGTTAACAGGATAAAACATGGTGTTAGAGTGGAGGGAAAGGGAGCATGAGGACATGGACCAAGATGCTCTTCGAAGTGCCCGCACGGTGCATGCCTTGCATAAAACTGGGTTGCTTAAATTATTTTGTATCTCACCTATGCAATTGAATGTTCTCTTACTGGAGTTTTTGATAAACTATTGGGATCATGATCTAGGTGCATTTGACTTGCAAGGTGAGATATTAGAGATTACAATGGAAGACATCTATTTCATATCTGTTTTGTCACGACGGGCCCGATCTTGTCAACTTGGAAGGTACCAGTAGGGGCGGTGACCTTCTAAGTGTTACAAACTATATTGACACTTACTGCATGTCCTGTACTCAAAAAATGGGTACTTGCATCCCTATTGTTCATATTCGCAGATTTCCATTACAAGTGTTGGTAAGCACGATAGTGAGGGTTGTAGGATCATCATCACTTCATCTTGCAACTCGAAACCAGATGAGAATTGCGATGGAATGTCTACATGGAGCCTTATATGACTAGTGCTCAGGAGTAATCCCGATAATAAAGAAGCAACTCTCTAACTACAAGAGAGGCCGACGAAAAAAATTCAGTTATTCTAGCATATTGGTGGCCTTTTTCTTTGAGAGAGTGCCTGGTCTTAGTCCTGCAGTACCTCTACCAGTTTCATCTCCCTGTCAGCCTAGGATGAGTAAATGGGGAGAAATATTCATCCACTAGGGTGGTGGTGGATCAGTTCAGAGTGTGTACGATGATGACTTCTACCTATGGTGGGAGCGACAACTACCAACACTGGAGAAGTTTCAGTATACTGGGTTGGATTTCCGGGGTGACAATGACCTTGTCCTCCCTCATGGAGGAGCATGGGGAGTGTCAGGTATTTTTGGTTTTCAAGTTTTTTAAAATTTTATGAATTTTAGTCATAAATATATATACATATGTATAATAGTTTTAATCCTTTAAATGTTTTAAAAATGCAGACATTGGACCAGTTCGCCTTGTTGGGCATCCTTGTATGTATGTGCGACCTGTGGCAGGAGAAGATCATGGCCTGATTAGGGCTCTTGAGGGGAAGCTGGACAGGCTTACCCAAAGAGTACCCACTTTACGTATTGAGCAGATCCCTATCGTTATGCAGGAGTTAGTGGTTGGTATCCCACCTATCTAGATATGCCTTATGAGAAGGGTAGGCAGAGCAATTCTTGTTTACAAAGAGGTTGTTGAGGATGTTGTAGCCAAAGAGGATGAAGAAGCCCAAGAGCAGGAAAACCAGGATTACCAAGGTGGACACAACCAGGATTACCAGGGTGGACAGGATGACCAGGGTGGTCAAGATGACCAAGGTGGTCAAGCTTAGAATTAGGAGCACTTTTATGGATTATGATCCAGATTTTGTATATATTTTTTGTATATTATACAGTTATGACTGGATATGAGGATCAAACTCAACCTATCTATATGGAAAAATATTCGCATATATATATATATATATATATATATATATATATATATTGTCTGTTTATTTACATGTGTTTTTAAATNCTAAATTTTATGAAATATTTGTTAAATGCCAATCCAAGATATAATTTGCATATGCATCAGTTAATGAATTTTGATTTCTTGGAATATCATTAAATGTAATAAAATCAAAATTTCTTTTCCATAACCTAACTTGCATAAACTAACGTAGTAGAATAGGGTTTCGCACCTTATATGCTCGATTGAGCTGGGAAACTACCAGTTGAGAGTCAATCTTGACTTCCAGCTAGGTAATGCCTAATGACAAGGAATCTCATAATAGCTCAATGACGACCCTGTACTCGGCCACATTATTGGTAGCAGGACCTAGACAAGCATCTCCAAAGGCAACTAGTTGTCCTGAGGGTGAGTAAATAACCCATGCGGCTGAAGCCAGGTTTCAAGTGTGGTGACTAGTGCCATATGCAAAACCTATGAACCACACGGAAGACATTTGTAACAACCAACATATGATATAAGAACACAAACTGGTGGTCTATTGTACATACAGTTACATACAATAAAATACACGAAAAGAATACTAAGCCTAAGCGTAATATTTTTTCCGTCTTCGTCGAACAGGTTTAGAATCAAGGTAGGTTCGGATTCCAAGTTCAACGATATATGGATCTATTCCTAGTAAGGATGGCCAGACATATGTGTCATGAAATTCCTTTAATAGGGTAGTATATATGAAAATTTATTCTAAAAGAGAATTTGCATCAATGTGCATAGTTTCAACAACGTTGGGATTTGGAAGGACATTGGTAGAAACAACATCTTCCACTAGCCTCATATGGATATCTTGATTTTCAATCCTACTTAACTCTAGAAAAAAATAGGATCGATGGTGAAGATCTTCGCAGATATTATCTCGTTTGCACATAGATTCCAGAATGGCTTCGTCAGATGGCAAGACCATATCTAAGCAATCTTTAGTATGCAAAGAGTTCTTTGCCCAAGCAGGGAGATAGGTTTCTTTCAGCTCCTCTCAGACTGTGAGAGGGACCGAAATGGGATCAAAATCGGTATGAAAGATAACTTGAAAAGCTACTTCTGCTGTATAAGGGAACTTCAGGTTCATGGCGAAAAGGAAGAACCCAAGGATCTGTTCTATCGACAACCATTGCAATAAAATTCCCTACACTAGTAGAACCTAAATAATTAATTGGAGCTGGAAAATCAAATGTGCCCATCAATGATGCATACAGTCCAGCCCCTGAGCTCTTTGAAGCAGGTTTAACATGATAAACCAATGGCATGATGGACTCATTAGTTTCCATGTGGCCCTTTCAAGTAAAACTGAGGTTGTATATAGTAACCAACTTCCCTTCGTGCGGAAACACTACTACCCGAAGAACGGGTGATGCAATAGCAGACATTGCATAATTCCAACTTCTCCCCAGGTGCAGGTTATAATCCAATGGTGCATCAATCACCTCTACCTCAACAGAAACTTCCTTCCCTACCATCTTTTTTTTGAAAGCGTGTAGGATACCATGTGGATGAAATGACCTTCCGTCGAGAGCAGTAAGTAGGGTGTTCAATGGAACTTGCTCTGGAGATCCAAGAGCTTTCCATCAAGACAAGGACATGACACATGTGGAAGCTCCCTCATTGACAACTGCCATTCCAATGGTTTTTCCGCCATGGATGACATCTATCAATAAGGCTACATGATAAGGCAAGTGAATTTTGACATTAGACAAATTAAACTTTGCCATGAGGCTCGATGAATCCATACTACCTAAGGATTCTAAGAGTGCATCTCGCTAGGTGGGAAAACTCTGTAACACCTCTAAAGCTGACATCGCACAAGGGATCTGGGCTAAATCTTCAACTACAGAGTAGTTGGCTAAAGCCCTAGCATTAGGATTGTGTAATTTTTTCTTAAAGACACCCTTCGGTATCTTGGGCATAGTTTTGGAAGGTTTTTCAATTGTGAGAGGGTTAGAAGTTTCACCTATAGACTTACCCTTCTCTGGAGCCTCAGTCTCATCGTTCTTTTTCCTAGTCTAGAGTAAAGTCTGGGATCAAACCATGTTGATCTAATTTGGGTCAGGAGCATTTGGCATGCCCCCTGCTACATTTGAAGCTGAAGCAGAATTTTGTCCTTGGTGAAAAGGATCCTCCAGGACAGCCAGTTGTTGGCCTTTGAGTAGCTTCTGAGCTTGGACAATAAGGGGACATTGATGTGTCAGGTGATCGTCCTAGCACAACTTACACAGAAATTTCACCTTCTTCTTCTCTCTTTTTCCCCGATCAGCACTATTTGCGGGATCTGGCTTGTTTTGGTTTCTCTCACCATTCTTCCCCTTTTTCTTTTTCCCACCGGGTTGGTGATTTCCCTTTTGAGAGGATTGTGCAAAAAAATTTGCATTCTGGGGTGAGGGGGAAGCCTTTGTTGCCTTCGCCGTAGACTTTTTGATGGACAAATCACAGATTTTTTTAGCCAAATATTCTACAGTGGGAGATTTAACTGAACCAACCACACCATCGGCATGGGGTCCAGGATTAGGTTTTTTGACACTATGGGTTGGTCTCGGTGCATCAGGGATGATTTCATATAAAATCCCAGACTGAGAATATATCAAATCTAACTGCTGGTCCCTGAGGATAGCCTCTTTCTCATTAGTTATTCCCAAAGTGGATACATCCTTAGATATATACGACAATAAGGATTTAAGGAACAACTATAACAAAAACTCGAGAGGGATAGTGGCCTTAATGAGCCTTTTCCGCCTTTTCCACTCTTAGATATGATTCAAAATGTGGGTGGATTTGCCCTACCGAAAGGTGGACAATAATTCTGTACTGGCATCATACTAGACAGGAAGCTAGAAATGGTTAAGGAACATGTCATCTAAGTCCCAAAAACTATCAAATGCAGCAGAGGGAAGTTCAATGTACCACTTTGTTGCAGCACTAGTAAGAGTTCTCTGGAACAATCACAACCAAACGGTGTCATTATTCAATGAGTTGGAAGAGAACCACAAATTAAAAGTGGTGATATCAGCCCCTGGGTCTTCACCAACTTTTCCTTCAAATTTTTGAATATCCGAGGGCAGTTTGGTAGGGACAGGTGGCTAGGTGGCATCATGTTTTACCGGGTCATTCATTAACTTGGCCAAGTCTAGCAAGTTCAAAGCTTCCAGGAACGAAAGTTTGGGTCTGACTAGAGCCTGAAAAGTACGATCTTGGGGAGTAGAAGGACTTGCCACTTGGTTCCCAAAAGCAAATGCGGGGTTTCCCCCGGCTACCAGTTGTGAGATAGTTGGACCACTTTGGAAAGGATTCCACCCATAAGCCAGTGGATTGTTCATATGTGGTGCAGTGTATGTGGTTTGAGCTGGTCCAGATGAAACTGTAGTTTGGAAAATAGGAGCAGGTATCCCTCTGCTAAAAATCCAGAAAGGAGAGCTCAAGAAAGGAGTCGAAACCGACATTTGAAAACCTTGACCATAAGGGTTAGTGTTTCCAAACTGCACCCCTACATATGTAGGCATGGGACCTACATATGGAGTGGATGGAGGAATGTGCCCCCCATTCCAAGGAAAACCCTAGACAAATGAAGAGGATCCCAGTGGACCACTCTGGGCAGTGTGTGCAAAAGAAGCTGAAATAGGACGTACACTAGGGATCCTAGTGACCACCCGACTAGAAGTGCCTACTACATTTGTTGAAGCCAGTGGTCAAACCACTCGACTAGCTGGAGTTAAAGGAGTAGTAGGTATGTTTTATCTAGGGGAACCCACTAGGGGAGGTGGTACCCCTTCAGCCGGAGCGACTGAGGTGGAGGTAGAAGAAATTTCTCCTCCACTAGACATTAGCCTACCCACAGGAACACCAATCACAGGTGAATTGAAAGGATGAACCTAGACGATCACTGGATCATTTAGGTTAGTAAGAGATAAATTAAAGTTTCTTGCAAACTCGTCATCCTGCAAGTCTTCTATCTCTACTGGGGTTGTATCAACCTGGATTGTCCTAAGTTCTGGTTCACCCAGACCATCACTAATTCTTACCGGTTTGAAAGAATCATTTGTGTCTAATCTTCGCCTTTGAGGGGGCGGTGGAGGCTCCACTGTAGTGAGCAGGGGAAGGTTTTGCAACCTTCTTGACCTTTTGAAAGGTTGGTCCTCCATGATTGAAAATTTGACTCTTCACACCCTAAGGTTAGTTAAACACAAACAAACCACAAAGGAATCACTACAAAATTTCCTAAATTCTTTCAACAGTCACAAGAGGTATAAGATATGCTTTCTGGAAGAAAGCTGAGAGACAGTTACTTAGAATCCTTGAAGATGTTCTTAGGCACAAGCGGAGGAATCATCCCCCTCCCTCCCACACTTTCTACAAGGGTTACCTTCCAAGCCTATCCAAGGTAAACCTGAAATAGCCTTCTGGTGTACGTGTGTATGAACCCTAGATGTCCGAGAGACTATAGGAAACCTTAACTATATTGACAGTCTGGGGCGACAGTCACAAGAATGGTTCATACACATGGGCAGGGTACCAAATCCTGAAATTTTGTCTAGGAAAGAATCCCCAGATGCACAAAAACCTTGATCTATGCTTCGATAAGGAATTAGAGGGTTGTTTCCTCAATCCAATCCTCCACGCGGCCTCGTGCTTAACTCTGGTTTGAGAGGAGCTTCCCAGATACAACCAACGTAGGAAAGGGTTTACTTCTCGATTGGAAAATTACATCTGATATTGAGCACTTGTGGGTATTTTAAACTCCCTATCCCACAAGCTTATCCTAAGCTATTTGGTATATGACCCTATAAAAATAAAACTTACTAATATATTTTAAATTATATCGTTTATTTTAAGGGTTGTTCTTAGTTAGAAGGTAAGTGGTGTGAAGGATTGTGATGTTATAGACTCGATAAGAAAAGTAAAAATGATATATAAAGCAAATTCCAAAGCAAAATACAATTACTTAAACCAAAATTCTTTTCTTTTGTAAATGTAAGCTAATGAAATTAAAACTAAGCGTAAAAAACTAAGACTTTTTATAATTTTTGAAATTTTATTTGAAAATACTGAAAAGAAAACTACTAAGTGCAACTATATGCAAAAGCATGAAATGTTTTTTTTTCACTTTTTCAAATTCTTCAAAAACTACTATGCATTTAAATGCAAAATTTTGAACAAGTTTGAATGATTACAACACATCAAAAGAAAAAATAAAGTATAGAGGACCTATAATGACCGAGATTCAAACAAACATGAAAGAAACTTGCTAAGAACCTTGACTTGGAAAACTAATGAACAAAATCCACTAGATTTACTAAAGAACAAGTGGCTAACTGACACTACACAAAGCAGTACATAGAATAAGGCATCTAAAGTCCTGATCATTGACTCAGATACACACCACTGAACTCATAGGCCAAGTGGGAGGACCAACTTCAAGTTACTAGAAGATTCAAACAAAGCAAACCCAAAGGCTTACAAACAAGAAAAAAGTATGGCGTACAAGACTTTGGACTTACATGATTATGCCAACAACAGAAGACCCCTAAGTAGACAAAAATTCAGCCAAGACAGGGACAAGCAAACCCTACCAAACAATTTATGCTGCTACAGAATATACGCGACTATCTTAGAGAGCAACTCGCATACCATATGCGACTATCCTATAGAACAACCCGCGTATAAATGTTGCTATACGCGACTGTGTATAACAACAACCTGCGTATACAACAAAAAAAATTTCAAAGAAAAAATATAAAAGGGTCTCAGGACATACTAAACTGCAAATCAAAGGAAGGATAAAGAAACCACACTCAGAATCAAAGCAAATACTGGTCAGGAACCTACAGGATAAACCCATAGCAGGCTGGGCTCCCCAGCAGAGTCGCCAGTTCTGTTGCTCAGGATAAAGCAGCCTTGTAACCTAGGGTCTGGGGTTACCAACTTACTACTAACTTGTAGAGAATTATCTTTTTACAGAGAATAGGAAGAAAGTCTTGACTTACTCGATTAACGATGGTTGATCCAAGCTTAATCTTCTCTCACTCCACTTCTCTCCAAATCCTCTAGGGATGTACTTCTCCACCTACAAAGAGAAAATCCTTCAAGCAATATCTTATGCATATAGATATTAAAGGTTAGATGAAAATCATATATATAACAAAATCACACATATTCGTTAAGCCAGTATACATGAAATAAACTCAATACAAGATTGGAAGAAGAATTCTCTTTATTAACAAGTGGTGAATAAAATAAGAGTACAACCCAACTTCTGACACAAGGACTCCTCTGCAACCAAAGGACTCTGAGTTCTGTTGCTCCAAGACTCTGAAGATATACCACTAGCATAAATTTTCTCTCCCCAAATTGATTGATTAGTCCCCACCCCAAGGACTCTATTTATACTTTGGGAAATATAGTGGTTTCGAAGGTTGGGATGGTTGAGATGGTTGGGATAGTTATGGATTAGGCCCCAACTAATCTCATCTAATCTTCAATTATAATTTTTAATGTTGAATTAGGTTATACGCAGGTATTAATATAGGCAACTCGTGTATGACACGCGGGTTTCTTAAAGGGAACTCGTGTATGCAAGTATATGCGGGTTGCAATGCAAATACTCATGAATGGCACACGAGTTGCAATGCACATAGTAGTGTATGAAACCGAAAATCCATAATAAAAATATACAAGGTTTTGGTCTGAGAAAAATGCATCGAAGGTCATGCCCAACTATAGTGTTTAGGACACTTCAATCCAAATTGTCCTTTTGTATACCAACATGAGGAATGTTGGCACTCAGATGGAGAAGTGCCATTTTGGTTGATAAAATATCCCCCCTAATGTGTGAGGTCAGAGGGAAGCAATGGCCGAAATACATTATAATCATTATCTTGGAGAACTCAAAAGTCCAAGGAAGCATAGGAAGTACCTGAAACAAATACATATCTAATGTCATATACAAAATCATATCTGAGGATGCCATGTTCAATATACTGGAAGACTGGCTCCTTTACAATATTTGAGTACGTCATATGATACGAGTGCTATACCACATATATTACAAAGGTGGATTGAAGCCACAATATACAATCATGATGAGTCTTCAAAGATCTGGAAGCTGTGTAAGTGAACACTACACAATCTTGCGCAACTTAGGTTATAGATTTGAACCTAAGGTCTTCGTCAAAATCTAAAGGAACCAGTACAATCCAAGCCATGTGAATAGATGTGTTAAAGTCAAACATGGAAAGGATTCAACTTATTGTCAATAAATAGGTGACAATTGACAACTGAAGAAAAGGAATTCACCAATGATGAAAGTGAATCCTAGGGTACCATCATCAAAACTCTGGGTCTTCATCTTCAGGAAATGCTAATGAGAAACCATGTTGTGATGAGGAAGGAAATAAATCATCTAAAAGATCACAAGAGTGACTAGGAACTGGATAAAGGAAGGTATACACAAGTGATATCAGATAGGATAATGATGGAATCAAGATAAAAAGTAGAAACAGGGATAGATCCTTGAATAGTGAGCACGACACAAAGATGACCTAAGGAAGCTTTTTAACTTTCCATATAGAACAACTAGACTTATTTGTCATGTAGGAGACATGATTAGATTCCCCAAGCATAAATGACAAGTGGAGGAGTAAGAAATCAAAAGTAATAGTTGAACTGAAAGTGTACACTGAGACATGAGTATTGAAAAGTTCAGAGAGTGCTATGTTCAAGGAGGACATGTTGCCACTGACTGTAACCCAAAGAGAAAACGCTTCCTTATCTTTCCTGTTAAATTTTAACAAGTCTAGGAAAGTCAACTCATCTCTCTCTTCATTTTTGACAAGCTTGAAGAGAAGAAGGGATAATGCTTGATAATGTCACTTATTCGTGGATTTTACGAGCCCAAACTAGTATATGCTCGCTTGTTGTTTCGATATTTAGAGAGTATGAAAACACCAAAGAAGACTCCAGGGGGTTCCTTTTTTGTCCAATTTACTCTCCTAAAACTGAAAAAGTATTCAACATATCTCAGAAGAACTCTCTTAACTTTCTAAGAAGAAAAGGTGAACCTTTTTTGTACTTAGTCACGGAGGTCCGAAAAAGGTTAAATTACCACCTATCCAACGCTCCTTCAAAAGGAGCATATAGCTTGAGTTTTGCTAGTGTGAAGGAAAGCAAGATCACTCGGAAAGATCCATTTGAGTACGAGAAATGGGGCTTACAACAATAAACTCGATATTTTTTTCTTATTGTTTAACAAGCATGACAAAAACATAAAGTATACTCAGAATCTTTTTCATGTTTAGGTCCAGAGCACGAAAAAAGAGAAAACTAAGCTCATATCGGGTAGTCCTTTTCTGTAAATTTAGTCTCTCAGGTCTGAAAAAGTGATAAACGTATGATTGAGAATACTCTTCTCAATTCCATAGAAAAGAGATTGATCATTTCTTGTATTATTCCACATGGTCCAAGAAAGAGATAACCTACCACCAATGTGGATGCCCATTCACATAGTCTTAATGAGCTTGAATGAACAAGTTTACTTGGTAGTCAAGTCTATTTTGAGGATTTAGACCTGGGCCTAAAGAAACTCCATAAGGGTGGGGAGCCTTATAAAAGAGATAGCTTGTAAAAAGAGACAAAAATGAGGTTGAATTTGGCATGAAAAATAGCTAAGAAGGCTCCCCCGAACCTACGATAAATGCGGCATGAGTACCAAAAGACAATAAATGTGTTCTAAGCTAGGGTACTCATGTTAGGAAATCCCTATCCACAGAAGAACAATGATATAGACAACGTAGTAATGGTTGAATACCATAGTCTGTGGTCAAAGTAGTAGTCTTAGGGGTAACGCGAGTTAAGTATAAATGCAAAAATTCATATAAATGATCAAAATCCTATCCTATATGATTGGAAGAAAACTTTGAATAACCTTGGACCCGTTTCATTAGGTAAAAAATAACATGTCTTTAGTTTGATTTTAATAAAAAATACAAACTATAGGTTAAAAACCCACTTTTGAAATAATTTCTATAAATAGTGCAAAAATAGAAATAAAATTCACCATTTGGCATTTTTACCCAATATAGACAAGTTTTACCTCTACTTTCAATTGCTCGTTGTGGTTAAACCATTAGACGAATTTCCAAACCGCAAGTGCCACGTAAATATACTCTCCATGCTCTTTCATTTCATCCACACAAATTTTTGATTTTATGAAAAATGTGATGTTTTCAGCCAATTTAAAGGCAGTCATGATGTATACATGGGTATGCGATATAAGCAGTCATGTATACACGTTTTATACGTGGCTTGCTCGAAATCAACTTGCGTATGATACATGACATGTCCAAAGAACAACCGCGTATACTACGCGATGTATAAAAACTCTATATAGGGACAAAATCAATTTTTTTTTCATGAATTTAATGTTTGACAACAGTCTTGTTAATAGGATGAAACATGGTGTTGGAGTGGAGGGAGAGGGAGCATGAAGACATGGACCAAGATGCACTTCGAAGTGCCTCGACGGTGCATTCCTTATGGCAAAGTGGGTTGCTTAAATTCTTTTGTACCTCACATATGCGATCGAATGTCTGCTTACTGGAGTTTTTTGAAAAACTACGGGGATCATGATCTAGGTGCATTTGACTTGCAAGGTGAGATTATAGAGATGACACTGGAAGAAATCTATTTCATATCCGGTTTGTCACAACGGGGAGATCCTGTCAACTTGGAAGGTACTAGTGGGGGAAGTGACCTTCTAACTATTCAGAACTATATTGACACTTACTGCGCGCCTGGTACTCAGAAAAGGGGTACTTGCATCCCTATTGTTCATATTCACAAATTTCCATTACAAGTGTTGGTAAGCTCGATAGTGAGGGTTGTAGGATCATCATCACTTCATCTTGGAACTTGAAACCAGATGAGAATTGTAGTGGAATGTCTACAGGGAGCCTTATATGACTAGTGCTTGGGAGTAATCCTGATAATGAAGAAGCAGCTCTCTGACTATAAGAGAGGCCGATGGAAAAACTTCAGTTATTCTAGCATATTGGTGGCCTTTTTCTTTGATAGAGTGCCCAGTTTTAGTCCTGCAGTACCTATACCAGTTTCCTCTCCCCGTCAACCTATGTTGAGTAAATAGGGAGAAATATTCCTCCACCAGGGTGGCAGTGGATTGGTTCAGAGTGTGTATGATGATGACTTCTACCTATGGTGGGAGCGACAACTACTAGCACTAGAAAAGTTTTTGTATGCTAGGTTGGATTTTTGGGGTGACAATGACCTTGTCCTCCCTCCTGGAGGAGCATGGGGAGTGTTAGGTATTTTGGATTTTCAAGTTTTTTAAATTTTTATGAATTTTATAGATAAAGATATATACATATGTATAAGAGGTTTAATCCTTTAAATGTTTTAAAAATGCAGACATTGGACCAGTTCACCTTGTTGGGAATCCTTGTATGTATGTGTGACCTATGGCAGGAGAAGATCATGGTATGATTAGGGTTCTTGAGGGGAAGCTGGATAGGCTTACCTAAAGAGTACCCACTTTACATATTGAGCAGATCCTTGCCATTATGCAGGATTTAGTGGTTGGTATCCCACCTATCTGGATACGCCTTATGAGAAGGGTAGCGAGATCAGTTCTTATTTACATAGAGGTTGTTGAGGCTTCTACAACCGAAGAGGTTGAAGAAGCTCAAGAGCAGAATAACCAAAATGAGCAGGGTGGACAAGATGACAAGGGTGGTCAGGATGACTAGGGTTGTGAAGCTTAGACTTAGGAGCACTTTTATGGATTGCGATCCATATTTTGTATATATTTTTTGTATATTATATAGTTATCACTGGATCTGAGGATCAAACTCAACCTATCTATATGGACATATATATATATATATATATATATTTTAAATTTTTTTTTGGTTTATTTGCATGTGTTTTTAAATGTGTCTGTTGTAAATTTTATGAAATATGTGTTAAATGCCAATCGAAGATATAATTCGCATATGCATCAGTTAATGAATTTTGATTTCTTGGAATATGATTAAATGCAATAAAATCAAAATTTATTTTCAATAACCTAACTTGCATAAACAGACATAGTAGAATAGGGTTTCGCACCATATATGCTCGATTGAGCTGGGAATTACTAGTTGAGATTCAAGCCTGAATTCCAGTTGGGTAATGCCTCATGACAAGGCATCCCATAACAGCTCAATGATGGCCCTATACTCGGCCACATTATTGGTAGCAAGACCTAGACAAGCGCGTCCAAAGGAAACTAGCTATCCTGAGGGTGAGTAAATAACCCATGCGGCTAAAGCTAGGTTGCAAGTGTGGGGACTAACGCCATATACAAAACCTACGAACCAGTCAAAAGACATCTGTAACAACCAACAAATGATATAACAACATAAACCGATGGGCTATTGTACATACAGTTACATACAATAAAATAAACGAAAAGAAGACTAAGCCTAAGCGTAATAGTTTTTCCATCTTCGTCGAATAGGTTTAGAGTCAAGGTAGGTTCGGATTCCAAGTTCAATGATATATGGATTTATTCCTAGTAAGGATGAATAGACATATGCATCATGAAATTCCTTTAACAAGGTATTATATATGAAAATTTCTTCTAAAAGAGAATTCACATCAATGTGCATAGTTTTAACGACGTCGGGATTTGAAAGGACATTGGTAGAAACAATATCTTCCACCAGCCTCATATCGAACTCTTGATTTTTTATCCTTCTTAAGTCTGGAATAAAATAGGATTGATGGTGAAGATATTTGAAGATCTTATCTCATTCGCACATAGCTTCCATAATGGCTTCGTCAGATGGCAAGACCATATCTAAGCAATCTTTAGTATGCAAAGAGTTCTCTGCCCAAGCAAGCAGATAGGCTTCTTCTGGCTGCTCTGAGACTATGAGAGGGAACTAAATGGGATCAACATCGGTATGAATGATATCTTGATAAGCTACTTCCACTGTCGATAAGGGAACTTCAGGTTCATGGCAGGAAGGAATCTATTCTATCGACAAACGTTGCAATAGACTTCCCTACTATTACGGAGAAAAATTCCTATGGCTTGGGGTACCACAACAGACAGAGTAACCACATAAATAAATCCTTTCCCATATGCAATAAAAACCAAACATCTAACACTAAAGGATCTCAAAACATACCTTATTCTGGATGGTTGATGTAGATCCTTATTGAGATTTTCCACTCTCGCTTGTATTAGCAATTTGCTCTCTCAACATTCAGCAAACAAGACAAGCATGTTATATAATGGTGTTAGAACTACTCTAGCATATATAATCAATAACATATAAGCATTTAAAAGCATCCATGGATTCAATATTCATTTAAATACACATTATTGGAAAGGAAAAAATATTTCTATTAATATAAATCAGAGATTACAATAGTGACAACCTCTGTCTGCAGATTTGCAAACTGGAGAAATTGAGTCCTCCACCTAGGCCTCCACCACTTCAATACTCCATCTCTCGATAGTAAGCTCACAGGAAAAGGCAAGCTTGGGAAGAGCACAAAGTGCTCCAAGGGACAAAGGGATGCAGACTCAAGTATAAGCTTCGACAACAATGGACTATAGTTTTCTTGCTCTTCAATTCCTCCCCATTCAATGTATCAAAAGGGTTCCTTATATAGTACTTCAATGGGTAATGGAAGGTAAAATCCGAGAAATCTCAAGGTATATGGAAGGCCAAGAGACATGTGATTTGGATCCACATCAAGGAAAACTCCAAAACTATTTGGCCTTTTGCACACATCCTGATGTATGTGGGTTTGAGGGTCATATCCACGTACATACGCGAGAATAGGTTTAAAATTCATGTATGGAAAATAATACATGTTTTTAGGGATGATATTGGAAACATCAAAGGTACAAAAATAGTCCATGGGGTCTAAAGAGTCTGCAGAGGGACATGGAAGGCCATACATGTGTGGTAAAATCAGCTGTAACAGATGCCCCCTAATATGTGAGGTCAGAGGGGTGATACGATGGCCGAAATACATTACAAGTCCATCCCAAAAGTGGAGTGATGAAGAACCAGGTGGAAGAACCAACCATCCAATAGTATAATACCATAATCAAACTTTGCACATAACTGGAAGTACATAAAGCGGTCTCAGATACATAAGAGTACAATGGCCATGAATAGGCATGATACAAAATATGACATGTGTGGTCATCACCACATACAATATAGATAGATCAGAATCTCCATGATGAAGATATACAAAGGATCATGATCTCCATGAAAGCTGAAGATATACAATGGATCAAGATCTTCATAATGGCTGAAGATATCTGACATACACTATAATCAAGTCATGAGAAATGAAATCTCATGAACACTGGCACAATCAAGGAGTTAGCATATATGAAATGCCACCAATATGGAAGGTCTTCTATGCAATCTGCTACGAGTACATGTCCTACTATGTGAATAGATGTGTCGAGGTCAAACATAGTAGTCCATCATCTGATTACCAGTCATTGATGTATACTGTTAACAGACGTGAGATCACCCACTAATAATGAAAATGGGAATCAAGGTACTAGAGTGCTAACTAACAAGTGTGAATAAATGTGTTGAGGTTGAACACTTGAAAGGATCCATCGATCAGGGGACATTGATGTATTCCCAAAACTGTCGATGGTGAGAGAACCTGCCACTGATGACTACAAGTCTCAAGGAACTCAAAATGACTCTATATTCCTATCCCAAAATAAATGATCTGAAGTCGATGGGATGAAATCCGCTGGAAGGAGGGCATTAAGGAATCCCCCATCATCCACCATGAGGTACTCAGCAAAGCTGTATAATGTGGAAGGACTCGATCATAATGTGCATGAACCAGTATCAGTACCGAGAATGGCTGACATGCAAAGTCAAGAGAACTGAGGAATGGCCGAATCAGGTTTCAACTTCCTTTGAACAAGAGCATAAAGGAAAATGGTAACTAAATGTAGGCAGCATAGACTCGATATACAAAATTGGGACATCTTTGCGAAACAAGAGGCATCGACACAGGCTCCATAGGGACTGGAAGCTTAACCAGTCGATGGAGAAAAACTCAAAGAAATGAGTACAACTCCTAAATTCAAACTATTAACCCAACTAGCAAATGTGATATACAGTGCTCTGTTCGAAGGCGACATGACTCGACTGCTGCCAAAGATAACATCTTTTCTTGTCTAGATTTTTGGTTTTTTTTATTTTTTTGGACTTTTTCAAATATTTTGAAAATCTTGAAAAAGAATAAAAGTGCTTTATAGTTACAGACTAGGAGGAGATGAGTGTCAAGGGGCAAACAAACTAGTTCCAAGCAGCAGAACATACCTATGCTCAATGCAAGGACACATGTGTAGGATAACGACACTTGGTGGAAAGTCTCTTCCCAGTAAAAAATGGGGAATCAATCTGCAAAGGATATGTAAAATGGCTCTATGTGGCTAGATATGAGACAAGCTTGGGCTATATAGTTGATAATCAAAGTCAGGGAAGCTAGCATAAGGCTCAATGAGGCAGGTAAAACTCATGATAATGCAATTACAACTTGACATAAGGGAGTCCAGGGGAAAAAGGCCAGCAAAAATATCAAGAAGGACACATGAGTATGAGGCTCTTGCATAAAGTCATGGCGATACTATACAAAGGACTCCCACACCCTAAAGTAAAAATGTCGGCATGGGTGCCAAATGCAAAATGGGACCTAACTAGGGAACCCATGTATGGTTAGGCTCTACCATTCACATCATGTCACTTCTAAAAGAAACTAGAAGGTTCCATGACAAGATAGAATGGGTTCATACCTAAGGTTATAATGAAACAGTCATAAGGTCATGCAAAGTGCAAATAGATGTGAAATCTAACCTATATGGCAGTTTAGACATAATACCTAAAATTGGCATGAACGGGTCAAAACCGTGGTCAAAACGATGCTCAAAATGGACTCCTACATCATCAAATTAGTCCAAAACGGTCCAAAACTATAGAAAAGGGGGTAAAAAATTTCAAAATTTTCAAAAAATATCTATAAATAGTAAAAAATTCAAAAATTCCATATCATTTGAAATTTTTACCCATTTGAGCTCAAAACTTCCAACGCGAATTTTGGGAGCTTCGTCCAACGAAATTCAACACCGTTTGTTCCAGGTAACTCCTCATGTCCTACTCTTCCTATTTCATGAAATTGTTTTCAATTTCCATGGTCAATTTAAATTTTTAGGCCAATCTAAAATGGTCGTTTCGGCCGACGCAAATATCAGGGCTTTTTCCACGTATAGGGCTAGCCATATGCGGAAAAACCTCCCAAAACCACGTACATATGTGCTTGTTTTGCAAACAGTTCCGTATGCGGCTGCGCATAAGGATGTTTAAGGTATATAATGACCAAAAATCAATTTTTATGTACAGGATGGTTCTAGAATGGAGGGAGAGGGAACATGGAGATGTAGAAGAGGCTGTTTGAGGTGACTTAATGGCTCAACAAGCCCTATGTGCATGTGGTCTATATAAGTTTTGGTGTCTTGGAAACCTGAGTGCCAAACCAAGAATCCTGCTGACACTAGTAGACTAGTGGGATTAAGACTCAGAGTCTTCTCATATCGATGGGATGTCCCAGATATATTAGTTATTACTGGATTATCCCAATGGGAAGAGGTGGCGAACCTATGCTCTCGCGGGCCTGAAGTTGGCCTTACCATTGATGAGTACATTGCAGTATACTGTTTTCTAGACACAAAAAATGTTAGGAGTGAAATCCTGACAAACGCGATCTAGGTACTAGGACTGAAGGCCATATTATTGGTACTCAACAAGGTAGCCAGTCGAGCTTCACTCCACCAGGCCTCACGGCCATTGATGTTCTATGTGGTGGAGTGTATGAGACCCATAGTGTACAAATGGAGCACTGTGCTATTGAGTAACATGAAGCAGGAGCTCAGTGACTGCAAGATGGATAGGGTGAGAAACTTCAGTTTTGGAAGCATACTGAGCATGTTCTTCTTTGAGCGTGTACCAGGGCTAAGCCCTAGAGTGGAAATTCCTCCACACGGGGGTCGCTATCCAGTCCAATGACATTGGGCGGATGATATGTGTAGACTAGATGGAGGTAGGGTGTCTAACCACTACCCAGTAGACTTATTTCCATGGTGGGGTCGGCAGATCATTGCCATTGATGACTATCCCTATGTAGGGATAGACTTTTGGGGAGATCCGTACATGCCCCTACCACTAGGAGCGGCATATGGTGACATAGGTAACGAATCCCAAACCCTCTTTTTAATTTTTTTGAATTATTAATTTGTTTGTGTTTTTTGATATATTGACTCAAAAGACATGTTTTGGTGTGACGACACATAGTGACAATCTGTCATGTGTATGCAGATGTTGGACCACAGCGACCTGATGGTTTCCCTTGTCATAGAAAAAGGGGAAGAGGATATGATATCGTGGGTGTGGATGCAGAGCGGACCCTCCAAAGCATCCACACAAACTTTGTACGCTTGACACATAGGGTACCCATGGCGCAAGTCGAGGACTTTCCTGAGGCCATGCAGCACTAGGTGGTTGGTGTACCACAGGCATGGGTTCACTTATTCTGATGACTAGCTAGAGATGTGGTGTGGTACCACAATTAGAACCCCCCTCCTCCTCCTCAGGATTAGAGACCTGAGAGTGTTTCATTTTTGTACTACTGTGTATTATATTTTGGTGGCTCGAAAGCCCCATTTTTGTATTATGACACTTATGTATTATGACGTCACATTTTGGATGATTAATGAAATTTTTTTATGATGATTGATTTTATTTATTTACACGTGTGTAAAATGTATTTTGTGATATGCTTATGGTCTATGAAGCAAATGCCAATCTAACACATAGTTATCATATGAGTCAGCAACTTGATTAAAAATTCTTGAAACATGTATGTATGTTATGTTCTCAAATTGCCATTCTATCAATATCACACGTAAGAATATTTGTAATAATGTCGGATCCCTAATATGATATAAGCCATTAAGTTGTGAAACCACTAACTACGAATCAAGACGTACCTCAAAAGAGAGAACACCATGTGAAATGTCATCCCACAATAACTTGATAACTGCACTATATTCAACAACATTGTTCGAAGAAGGCCATAAACATACGCCTCCTGAAGACAATACGTGACCCGTAGGAGTATAGATCACCCAAGTAGCAGATGCTGAGTTTTGAGTGTGGCGGCTAGCACCATCAGCGAATCCTATGTAAGTAGAAGACTCCATCGACATCTGCCATAAGAAACGAAAGCTAATCAACAAACCTGATCACCATAAGAAAAACTAACTATGAAAAAAATGTACAATAATATACAATAATCATCCTTGGATGAAGATCATACGTAGTATTTTTTAAGATAGAGCCCATTTCTAGGCTCCACCAAGGCTGTCCCTTCATAATCCAGCAGCTCATAGGCACCCTTCTCTAACACACTTTTGACTACGTAAGGACCATGCCACATGGGATTAAAATTCCCTGCTCCCAACGATTCTTTATCTTGATCCCATAAAAGGACCAAATCACCTTCACTAAACCTCCTTGGACGGACATACTTATCATATTGGACCTTAATGCAACACTTATTTACTTCTAGATCCACTAAGGCATCCCGATGCTGCTCATCAAGTTTCTCTAAGTGGACCAAATTTTCCTCCAATGTGGAAGTGTCTGGTAAAATCTCTATAGCTAGCTTCAATGAAGGGATTTGGCATTCAATCGGCAAGGCAGACTCCACCCCATGTACAAGCTGATATGGAGAGAAACTAGTGGCAGTCTTAACTGCGGTTCTATAGACCCACAAAGAAGGATATAACATTATATTCCAATTCATATTTCTTTGCATGATGGTTCATTGGAGAATGTACTTAAGTGATTTATTCACTGCTTCAACCTATCCATTCGCCTGGGGGTAATAAGAAGAGGAATGCTTCTGCTTATACCCTAACTTTGAAGCAAACTCTTCCATCATTCTATTCTAAAAGTGCCTACCATGGTCAGTGACAAGCTCTTTCGGAATGCCGAACCGAGTAATAATTTGGTTGAAAATGAAATGCATAGCTGTCTCACTATTGGATTTAATCATGGGCATATCCTCAGCCCATTTCGTGAAATAATCAACAACCACTATGATGTGATGATGCCCCCAGCCGAAGCTGGGTTGCAATCCATAAAGTCAAGCCCCCACTTGGTGAAGGGATCAGCGGTGATAATAAGATGTAATGATGCAGGATGCGAGTACATATTGCATGCAAACACCTGGAAAGGGTGACACTTCTTGACTGCATTGACACAATCTTTGAATATTGACGGCCAAAAATATCCCTCTCTTAAGATTTTTTGGGCTGTAGAAAGCATAGATAAATGACCACCACACGCCCCTCCGTGGAAATAATTCAGCATAACCTCAGCCTCATCATGGGTTAAACAACGATGTAAAATGGAATCTACCCCACGGTGGTACAAAGTGTTATCCACTATAAGGTAGTTCTTAGATACATGACATAATCGTCATCGCTCATCTCGTGAAAGGTGAGTAGGGACCTTCAATGTTTGTAAATATATAATGATATCTCCATACCATGGGTTCAAAGTTGATATAAGGAAAATATGATCATCGACAAACGTATCCTCATAAACCTCCTCCTCCTCCACACTTGGAAAATTAGAAATGAGCTCCGCAAAAATGAACAACTTCTTCAATTTCACTGAAACAAGTTCGAAATCGAATTATTGCAAAATAACAATCCACTTATTATATTTTCCCCTGATCATCCTTCTAGTGAGGACGAACTGAAATGGATTGACATGAGCTACCACCAAGGTCTGGCGAAGGAGAATCTAATGTCTCAATCTATGAACCACATGAACGGTGGCTAAGGCAAGTTTCTCCACATGGGAATAATGAATTTTCACATCAATAAGGTTTCAAATCAAATAATATATGACATGCTCATGGAGCTCCTCATCCTCCTGAACCAAAACCATACCGACCGTCTCCATGGACGCGGCCACATAAATAAAAAAAATTATGGCTATAGTCGAGTGGACTAAGCACAAGGTTCGATGCTAAGCTCACTTAAGAGAATCAAAGGACTCCTGGGCTCATTCATCCCAGTAAAAGGTAGTGTCCTTCTTCAAAAGATTCATAAATCCTTTAGTCAAATTGGAAAAATTAACCATGAACCTTCACAATAAATTTTCCATGCCTTGCAAACACTGAAGATTTCTAATATTGCGCGAGGGAGACAATTGAAGTATTGTCTCAACCTTTAAGGGATTGACTCTTATACCCTCCTTGGAAATAATGAACCCTAGCAAGCGACCAATCGTCACGTAAAAGATGCACTTATGAGGATTTAAGCTAACATGGTAATGGAGGCATATTTCAAATACTAATCTCAAATGGTATGGATGATGAACTCTCAGACGAGAATGAGCAACAAGATCATATCATGAAAAATTAAGGTCATAGTCCACTGAAATGTGGCTCTCGCATTTTTAAGACTGAAAGGCATATTTCGATATGCAAATGTACCCAAAGGGAAAATAAACATATTTTTATGTTGATCCTTGGGTTTGATCTAAATCTAATTATACCCAGAAAAACCATCCATGAAGGAGAATACCTCGCTTCCCTCACACTCATCCAAAATCTAATCAATAAATGGTGTGGAAAAATTATCCTTAGGACAAGCATGATTTAAATCATGGAAATCAATGCATATACAGATCTCTTCCTACTTCTTATCAACTGGAACAAGGTTTGAAACCCACTCTGTCAAGGGAATGGGATAGATAAAACTGGCTTTTAACAACTTCTCTATCTTATCCTTAATAGCAGGTGCTTTTCTAGGATTCACCACACATAAACGTTGTCGAATGGGCTTCTCATTCGGATAGGTATTAATTTCATGTTCAACATTACGAGGGTTGATACCTAGCATTTACTCATATGACCAAGCAAATATGTCATGAAAATATTTAAACAACTCGTTATACTCCTTAATCTCATCAGGGGAATAGTCTGCCCCAATGTAGACATTCTCAATTTTGCCTGGATCGCGAGAAATATTGATAGGAATGGTTGGTGATAAATTCTCCATGTTCCCATCAACCATATGACTAGGAGAGCTCAATGGAACCATGAGACTACCAATATTATCGCTAAGAATCTCCCTAAAGTCCTCATGCTCCATGCGGTAAAGTTCGGGAAGAAAATAGGATCTATGATGTAACTCTTCCTAAGGTGGCTCAACCCCAGACATGGCCTCAATAATGGCTTCATTTGATGGAAAAACATCATCAAGGAAATCATGTGCATGAGAGGACTCAACTACCCATGCAGGCGACACATACGGGTCCTCTTCCTCTTTCTGCGAAGAGAAAGGACTAGGCTTTGCAACACAATCAAGATTAGCTTGATATGCTATCATTGCTGCAGGAAACATCACATCCGTTTCGACAGGTCCACTCGAAGGACTAGGTGAAGGAAGAATTCAAGGATCTTCCATATGGGTAGTGCGAAAAGACATCAAATTCAACGAAGATGAAGCCCCACCGAAACTGGATCCGACCATAAGAACGGGCGCAGGACAACTAAAGGTCCCCATAAGAGATGGATACATACCCACACCCACACTCCTAGTTGCAGTCTGAGAATGATCGATAATTGGGATAGAAGCTCCTAATGATGCACTAACACTCGGATTATGGAACGAGTCTGATCAATTGTAACAATATTCCCATTAAATGGAAAGTATAATACTCGAAATAGAGAAGAGGCTACAACTTACATACTATACATCCAATTCTGGCCCAGTAAAAGATTGTAATCAAGGGGCGCATCAACCACCTTGACCTCGATCGCGATAGTCTTCCCTCCCAATTGGACCTTAAGAGAAGGAAGAATCTCGTGCAGCCGAAATGATCTACCATCAAAGGAAGTCAACATGTTAGCGGATTGAGACAACTCAGGAGAACATAAACCCTTCTAGCACAACAAAGACATCACGAAAGCAGTAGCGCCTTTGTCAATCACAGTGCGTTTGACGGTCATGTTAAGACACTCTACATGAATCAAAAGAGACAAGTAGTAAGGAAAGTGAGGTTGTAGTCCCATGGTTTCAAATTTGATGAAGGAAGAAGAGATATCATCATTAATCCCAAGAGCAGAAAGCAAGGCTTTCCCTTACGAAGTACAACTCTGAAGTACTTCAAGTGTTGACATCATACAAGGAGTTTGGCCCAAATCCTCAACAACGAAATAGTTCTGCGCAGCTTGAGCATTAGGATTGTGCCCCGAACGCTTTAGGATTCCCTTAGGAATGCAAGGTGCAATTTCAGGTTTATCCATTGGGTTTTCGATATGCAAAGGGCTCTCAGGTGGAGCGGGTTCTTTTCCAAATTCAGATTGTGATGAACCATAGTCTTTCGCACAAGTCACAACCTTAGTAGCACGTGCCATGTTGATGCAACCATGACTAGTATTGGCTTCTGGCGGATTTTGATCTCCACCCGATGCACAATGAGGATCATTGGTCCTCGAGTTCATATTTTGATTATGGGGTAAAGGGTTGGTTAGCACAGCTGGGCCCTATGCTATGAACCTCGAGGCATATTCCATATGAGGGAATAAGTGAGTGAGGTGGTCATGCTTACACAATTTGCAAGGAAAATTAACCTTACGTTTAGACTACTTGTCCCCCTTAGCATTGCAGGCGTTATTTTCATTAAAATTAGGATTTTCATTTTTGTTCTCACCCTTATGATTATTTTTACCATTTTTCTTATTCCTTTTGTGCTGCTGGTTGCCCTTCTGGTCTGACGATTGCACAGAAAGTACACTCACCATTTGGGTGGGTTGAGACAAAGCTGTGGCTTGTCCCGATGCATATTGATTAATATCCAATTGACTCACTTGTTTCACAACTGAATCTGTAGGTTTGGTACTTGTACAACCCACAATGCCATCGGCATGTGGTCCAGGCTTGATCTTGGGGTCGAAACTAGAACGCGGAGCATTAGGTATGATCTCATACAAAAGTGCGGATTGAGCATAAATCAAATCCAACTCCTCTGCCCTAAAGATTGCTTGTTCCTCATTTTGGACTCCGGATGTAGAAACATCCTTCCCCATGTAAGGTAACAATGACTTGAAGAACCATTCAAAGAGAAATTCTGGTGGTATGAAGGCTTTAATCAACCTCTTTCGTCTACACCACTCTTGGATATGATCCGAGATATGTGTGGCTTTGTCTTGTCTAAATGTCGACAAGAGTTCTGTACCAACGTCGTAATGCACGGGTAGCTGAAAGTGATTGAGGAAGTCATGGCAAGGTCATCAAACAAAAAGGAATGCCCCCCTTGGTAACTCTATATACCACTTCACTGCATGCTCGGTGAAGGTGCATTGAAATAGACTTAAATGGATTGAGTCATCATGTAAGGAATTAGAAGAGCACCAAAGGTGAAAAGTAGTGACATGTTCACTAGGATCTTCTCCTGCCTTTCCCTCGAACTTGGGAATGTCCGAGGGAATATTGTTAGGGACAACCAACCAAGCTGGGTCATGAGATGCCGGATCATTCATAAGTCTCGATAAGTCAAGTAAGTTCAATGTTGCGAGGAAAGGGAGCCTAGGTTGATCCGGTCTATGCCATAGTCCCTGATAATTCTGGTTCATATAAGGATGATTACTATAAATACCAAGGCCTTAGCCATAATATCCTCCTCCCATTTGACTCATGTAGGGCTGCATGGAATAATTATGGTGTGGTGTACCTTGACTAGGCAGCACTACAAAGCCATAATTATAAAAGTAAGTGGGTTGTTGATACCCATACCTATAGGGTTGATAGGTCTGTCCATAGTACAGTCCATAAGGTTGTCCATGAGAAGCTCCATAATGTGTCCCATGGGATGTCCCATGAGAAGTTGCATAGTTAGGGATATGGGGAACTCCTTGCGATGGACTATGAGACGATCTAGAAACAGGAATATGACCTCTTAAGACAATAGGAGGTACTTGACTTTGAGATACTAACATGCGAGCAATCGCAGTGCGAACATGGCTAGTAGTGACATTTCGGCCCAGAGGACCACGTGAATGAGGGGGAGGAAGGGTTGTCCAAAATGCATTCGAAGGAGTAGTATTTGAGGACAAAGGGACATGTGAAGGTATGTAAGTGGTGTTTCCTATGGTCACTCATCTCAGTTATGGTATCTGCATATGACTACTAACACTAGGTCTAGGACGGACATGTGAGGTAGCTTCCACCACTGGGATGGAAGGTGCAATGTGACTAGTGCTCCCAAATATCTTGACATGGAAAGGAATAGGAGTGCCCCCAGGTGTAGTGCTAGCTTCAATTTCTTACTTGGCATGATGCGCTGGATAATGTGTAGGGATATCAAGTATGCCATGACGAATATAACTAGTGCTTGTGGGTTCATGATGAGTCTCGTCACCTAGTAACCAATACCAGCGACTTGTCAATGAGGGATCATAACCAGAATGTGAAGGTATATCTGGTGAAGGATCATATACAGGAGTAGAATCTACATCCCCAACCTCATGAGGTGGAGAAGACATCTCAGGAATCTCATCCTCGTGATCTCCCATCGTGTGTGAATGAATGTGAGAAGTAGTCTTCCTGAACTGTCTATTTCTCTCTCCCAAAGGAGGAGGAGACATGGAAGGTGGAAGTCCTGCTAAACAACAAGAACGATGAAGTGCCACACTACAATCCATAATGACTCAAAAAATGAAAAAGACTCTATCTAATTACACAAACCCTAGGCAAACTAGTGTGCACAGAGCATACACCTATACAATGTAAAGCCAAATCATAAGCAAACAAGGGTAGGATATGTGAGCTCCCGAATGAAGCAGGTATGTCTTGCCTAGGAGCATCTTGAGATTCCCATACACAACAAGTAGAGGTTCATAACCAATTATAGTGGCCCTCAGCTTCAATGCATATAGTGACTGTGCTTTCTGACCCCTACCTGGCCAGGACACCTGCAGAATAACCTCTGCGAAGTACCCCCTCGATAACCTAGGTAAAGAAACTAAGGTCACCTCAATATAATCAATGCTCAGGAAGACATTCACAGGCAAGATTGACCATATGGGCAGGGTAGCAAATCCCTAAACTCTCGAAAGAGCCCCCAGATACAAATACAATCCTCGAAATATCTCCGGTGCTACTCAGTTATGACCAAGGGTCATCCCAATCAATAACCTCTCACACTACCTCGTGCTTAACTCCCTTGTAAGAGGAGGATCCTAAGAAACACTAATTATATAAAGGAATTTCACACTCTCACCTGGACAGACACATAAATGTTTCGTTTAGTGGTCTTGGAGAATTTACTCACAATGAACTATTCCAAGACCCTAAAACCTATTCTTGTTGGTGCATCCTATAAAAGAAAAGAGTGTAATTCATTTTATTATGCGTTGATTTTAATTGGCTTATTACTCAAAAAAGGGTCAATGATCGTGAAACTATAGATGTTATGACACAACAAGAGGTAAAATGCACACCTAACAATCAATGCAAATGCACCGTGTCAAATGAAAAATAGGGTATGCTACTACATGAAGTGCAAAATTTTCCTTCAAATGAAGATGCAATCATTCCTATATGAAAACCTGACTAATACTTTTCCAAGCAAACCTCATGCAAGTACCATGCAAAATGCAAAATGCAACAATGCATAATGATGCAAAAAGCAAATGTTTTTGTATTTTTTGAATTAAAATGAGATGATCAAGAAAAAGTATGACTCTACCACCCCCAGAATCTGCAAGCACTATCAGACATCACCCAAGCAAAGCACTAAGGTAAAAGAGACCTAATGTACTAATCCCAAACAAAAAGGAGAAAATGCAATGACAAGAACATTCTTGAGAATTTCAAACTAAAAAGCATATTTGGTTAGAAACAGAGGTGTATACAGACTCTAGAAGCATCCAAGAAGAGTAATCAATAATCCAAACTCACCCAACAACACTTAATCTTCTCCAAAAAGGAAAAACTCAGGGAATACAGGACTGTGTGTAGAAAACCCACATATATATGCGGATATCCTAGTAAAAACTGTGTGTACACGTGACTGTGAAGACAAAAATTGTGTACATGAAGAAAAAGAGATAAAAAATAAGGTAAAAAGACAAGCCGAGAGAAAATTTACTCCTATCAGACACTACTAAGAAAACATGCCCCCAGACCCGACTTAGAAACAGAGAAATTAGAGCAATTCAAGAACATTGAATGCTGATAGAATCCCCGAAGGAAATGATTAGGAACTTCCCAGTATGGTCGCCAATTCTATTATGGAGAAAAATTCCTATGCCTTGGGGTACCACAATAGACAAAGTAACCGCATAAATCAATCCTTTCCCATATGCAATAGAAACCAAACATCTAACACTAAAGGATATCAAAACATACCTTATTCTGGATGGTTTATGTAGATCCTCGTTGAGCTTTTCCACTCTCGCTTGTATTAGCAATTTTCTCTCTCAACATTCAACAAACAAGACAAGCATGCTATATAATGGTGTTAGACCTACTCTAGCATATATAATCAATAACATATAATCATTTAAAAGCATGCATGTATGCAATATTCATTTAAATACACATTATTGGACAGGAAAATATATTTTTATTAATATAAATCAGAGATTACAATAGTGACAACCTCTGCCGGCACGTCTGTGAACCGGAGAAACTGATTCCTCTACCTATGCCTCCACCACTTCTATCCTCCATCTATTGACAGCAAGCTCACAAGTAAAGGCAATCTTGGGAAGAACACAAAGTGCTCCAAGGGACAAAGGGATGCAGACTCAAGTATAAGCTCCGGCAACAATGGACTATAGTTTTCTTGCTCTTCAATTCCTCCCCTTTCTGTTAGATTTTTAACATTAAGCTAGCATAACATTAGGATCTTTAACTGAAAGAACAACAAGCACAGCAATCAAACACAAGAGACAATGAACACAATGTTTTTCCTCGAGGAAACCATAAATGGAGAAAACCACGCAACTTCCTCAGAGATAGAATCAATACCAAAAGTGAAACCCAAAAAAACTAAGATGATCTCCTGACAGCAGTAACCTCTTTCTTCCTTGCCCTAGTGTCTTTCTCTTCCTTAGCTATGCGCTACAACTAAGTGTGAGTGAGTGTGTGATAAATAGAGAGGCTATCTCTCTATTTATAGTAATTCCCAACTTGACTAAACCCAACTAGGGCCGACTTCACTAGGTGAGTCTAATAACCCTAGTGCCACGAAACTGCGGGGACTTTAACCCTTAGACAATAGGAGGGTTACCCACCTTGACTTGACATGACTTTTTTACATTATAGAAACTCTTGATAGGAACCTAGGGGCATGACATGACTCAACTAAATTACAAATACATCTCGAAATAATCATCGGGTTGCAATACATAATAAATACAAGTGAATACATTCTGAAGTTACAATTACATCAACACTCCCTCTTAACTAGGAAGGTATTCTCTTGACACAATTTATCAACACAAGTCTTCTTCTCTGTATCATCTGGATCATCATCGAGTCCTCATCATCTTCATCTTCAAGTCATCTCTATCTTCAATTCATCTTCATCTTCAAGTCATGTTCATCTAGATCTGGCTCATCTCTCGATCTGGATCATCTCTGGAGCATCATCACTGGATTTGGATCATTCCTCGATCTAGATCATCTCTGGAGCATAATCACTGGATCTGGATCATCCTTCGATTTGGATCATCTCTGCTGGATCATCATCACTAGATCTTCATGGGTGCTATCTCATGATTCTTCTTGTCACAGGAAGTTCTATAGAGCTAGCCCTTTCTCATGCTGGTTGTAGGCCTAGCCTCCATGTAGGTCTTCTTCCAGCACTTATATCTGATCCTAAGTCAGAATGGCCTGCCCAACACTTATATCTAATCATGTAGGAACCAATCCTATAATCATATCAGAAAGGCATGCCCAGGACTCACATCTAACAATGTGGGAATAGCTCCCAAAACCTTGTCAGAAAGGCCCAGCACTCACATCCATCAACCAATGTCAGAAAGGCTTAGCTCTTACACTTAACCATGAGAGGAACCAATCCTCCATGCTAAAATGCTCTGCACTTACATCTGATAACCAATGTCAGAAGGGATCAGCACTTATATTTGACCATGCAAGGAACCAATCCTTCATGCCGAAAGGGCTTTGCACTTACATCTGACAACCAATGTCAGAAGGGCTTGCACTCACATCTGATCATGTAGGAACCAATCCTATAGTCATATCAGAATGGACCTCAGTCCTAGATTGAGCTACTTGGTAACTGACCAGGTGCGTCCATTCCAAGAATGGCATTCAGCGCTTACTTCTGATCATGTGGGAGCCAATCCTATAGTAACATCAGAATGGTTCAGCACTCACATCTGACATGGAAGGAACCAATCCTCTCACCATGACAGAATGGATCATCCCTTACATATGACCATGGAAGGAACCAATCCTCTCACCATGTCAGAATGGCTCTGGGTCTCATCATTTCCCCTTGGAGGAAACCTCGATCTAGAGAACACCAAGCTTCTCCCTGAAGTACTCGAACTTCACCCTAGCCAATGGATTTGTCAACACATCAGCTATTTGTTCCTTGGTCACAACATACTGGAGCTTCACTACTCCCCTTTACACCATATCCCTGATATAGTGATACTTGATCTCGATATGCTTCGAATTTTCATGGAACACTGGATTCTCTGACAACTTCATGCAACTCTAGTTGTCACAATGTATACAAGTAGCATTCATCTGGAGATAAAATAAATCAGACAGTAGCTTCCATAGCCATACTGCCTCACAACTAGCTAAACAAGCTGTGACATACTCTGCTTTAGTTGTACTTAGTGCCACATAGGATTGCTTCCTACTAAACCAAGAAATCACACCTGATGCCATACTGAAGTAGCACCTTGAAGTGCTCTTCCTATCGATGCCACTACCTACCCAATCTGAATCAACATAACCCTCCAGGTTAATATTCTAATTCACCTCATACTTGAGCCCATAATTAATTGTACCCCTCGGGTACCTCAGAATATGCTTTGTGGAAATCAAGTGAACATGTCTCGGATCTATCAAGAAATGGCTCAAGGTGTTCATAGAAAAGCAAATGTCTGGTCTCATGTTCATCAGGTACATCAAGGATCCAATCATCTGATGATACATCGTAGCATCAACCTCTTTTGATGAAGCATCACTCAATAGCTTTAGGTTCGATGCCATAGGTGTGGTCATGGCCTTGCAGTCCATCATCCCGAACCTCTTTAGGATATCTAATGCATACTTCCCTTTTCCGAGGGAGATTCCATCTGCATTCTACCACACCTCCATGCCTATAAAATAGTGCATCATTCCCAAGTCCTTCATTTCGAACTCAACAGCAAGCTTTCTCTTTGTATCAGCAATCAACCCATCGATACCTGTTACAAACAGATCATCTACATACAGTAGGAGCATCACTGTGTTTCCATCTTCAACCTTGTAGTAAAGGTTGGAATCTTCTTTACTCTTGGTAAAGCCCAAACTGGATAGAAAGCTGTCAATCCTGCCATACCATGTCCTGGATTCCTGTCTCAAACTGTACAGGGCTTTCTTCAATCTACACACATGAGAATCCATGTTATGTGTCTCAAAACCAAGTGGCTGTTCTACATACACTTCCTCTTCCACTATACCATTCAAGAAAGCAGTCTTGACATCCATTTGGTGTATCTTCCATTTCATCACTAAAGCCAGAGAAAGTACTGATATGATACAAGTGTATCTGGCTACAGGTGAAAATGTTTCTTCATA
Organism: Pseudotsuga menziesii; assembly: GCA_001517045.1. NCBI lineage: Eukaryota > Viridiplantae > Streptophyta > Pinopsida > Pinales > Pinaceae > Pseudotsuga > Pseudotsuga menziesii. The sequence continues at coordinate 610,232 of LPNX010650364.1, forward strand.
GTCTATTCCTTCTTTTTGTGAGAAACCACGAGCCATGAATCTTGCCTTATATTTCTCTATGGTACCATCTGCAGCATACTTGATCTTGTAGATCCATTTGGAAGTTGCAACCGACTTCCCTTCTGGTATTGGGACAACATCACAAACATCATTCTTCATGATCGATTGATACTCTTTGATCATAACATCCTTACATACTTTCCTTTCTACCACTTCTTCATAATTGGAAGGTTCTTCATTGATAAAGTCACATAGTAACACTACATATCTTGAGCAGGATCTAGTTCTCTTTCTTTCTTTGTGAGTCTCTTCTGGAGCCCCATATCTTTCTGTACCTTGGATAATTTCTCGTACCCAAGAAGGTTTCCTCTTGTGAGGATTATTCTCTTGAGGTGGATCTACAGGTCTTTGTGGTTCTTCAAATTCTCGATCTTCTTCTTGAATTTCTTTGTTCATGGTTGTATCATGAATTCTGGGTGCTTCCACTTCTTCAGGATCTTCAGCATGTCTCTTTCTGGATTTGTTGTAAGCTGTGTCTTCGTTAAATGTCACATCCCTACTGATGTCGATCTTCTTGAATCCTGGGAAATATTTTCTGTAAGCCTTTGAGCTTTCAGAGTATCCCAAAAATACACCCTTCTTTCTTGAAGGATCTAGTTTTGTTCTCTTTTCTTTCAGAATGTGTATGTACACTGAACAGCCGAATATTCTGAGTTGGCTGACTTCTAGTTTCTTGCCAGAGAAGACTTCTTCAGGAGTCTCGTTCTTGAGTACTCTGTGTGGAGTACATTTCTGTACATACATTGATGTTCTGGCAGCTTCTGCCCATAGATGCATGGGAAGATACTGATCATGAAGCATTACTCTTGCAGCTTCCATGATAGTTCTATTCTTCCTTTCTACAACCCCATTCTATTGTGTATTATATGGAGCGGATAACTCCCTCTTAATCACTAATTCTTTGCATAAGTATTTGAATTCATTTGATGTGAATTCTCCACCATTATCTAATCGAAAGGTCTTGATCTTCTTTTCTGTGTGGTTCTCGATCAAGGATTTGAATTCCTTGAACTTGGTGAAAACTTCATCTTTGTTCTTCATGAAGTAAATCCATGTCTTCCTAGAAAATTCATCAATGAAAGAAACATAGTATACATACCTGCTTAATGAACTTGATGACATTGGTCCACATACATCGGAGTGGATGATTTCCAAGATTCCTTTTTCCTTGCTCTCGCTACTTGGAAATGTCTTCTTTGTATTCTTTCCTTTCGCACATCCTTTGCAGACCCCTTCACGTTTTGCTTGAATTTTTGGAAGACCTTCAACAACTTTGCTTGCAAGTGGTAGTGCTTTGTAGTGCACATGTGCAATCCTTCTATGGAAAATTTCATTTGGCTCTACTGAGTCATGGACCAAAGCTTGTTCTGGATGTCCCTTCAATTTGTATAATCCTCCTTCATGTTCTCCAATCACTATTGCATCGTCAATATTATTTCCTCTTGACCACATGAGGACTTGGCCATCTACAAATACAACCCTCATGCATTTTGCATCCAGTGTCGATATGGATAGAAGATTCTTCTTTAGTCCTAGTACAAACAATACATCCTTCATTTTCATATACTTTCTGGAGTCTAGATTGTAGGAGGATTCACCACTACCTTTTATGGGATATTGGTAGTCATCCCCAAGTTTCACCTTATGGGGTGAATTATGTTCGCATAGTTTCTCAAAGGATTCCTTGAAAACTATCATGTGTTTGGAAGCCCCACTGTCAATAACCCAATCTTTGCTTCCATGAGTGACAGTTCCCATGAGAGTGGAGATCAGAACATATTCATCTTCACTTTCTTGTTTTACTTTCTTCCTGGGAGGATCATCATCCTCAATAGTGTGAGCATGATGTCTTCTTTTGGAGTTCTTCTTCTTCTTGGATCCATTCTTATTCATGGGACAATTTCTAGTAAAGTGTCCTATTTCATTGCATGGATAAAATCTGAGTTTGGATGGATCCCTTCTTATAGGATTGTTTTTCTGATGAGAATGCTTACCTTGGTGATGATGATTTTCCCTTCTTCCTTTCCTGGAGTGTACTGTGAGAGCTTGATCTTCACTTCCCATCTTTTCTTCTCGGGATGATATCCGAGCTTCTTCTTGTGAACATTCTTCCAATAGTCTACTGAACTTGACTAACTTCTTCCTAGCATAGATTCCTCGGATGAAAGAGTCCCATGACCTACGGAGGCCATTCAAAGTTGTCATCACAATTTCTGCATTCTCCACTTATTCATCTACTGCTTCCAGCTATTCTTTGATCTTGGAGACCCTTGTGAATTATGACTTGATGGTCTCCTCATTCTGGATCTTTACATTCTTCAATTGGTTCCTTAGAGTCATCTTTTGATTGATGTTCATCCCTTCAAACAGTTTGGTTAGGGCATCAACCATGGCTTTAGGTGTCTTGAGGGAGGACACCTATGGTATGAGGTGATCCTTGATGGAATCAACAATGATCCTCTTTTCCATAACCAACTTCTTCTTATGTAAGGGCTTGGCCTCATCTCACTCTAGAACTGGAACCTCCTCACTGATATAGGAGTCCAACTCATTTTCTTCCAGGACCACGGAGATCCTATACTTCCAGGATCAGAATTTATCATCTCCCTCAAGATTTTCATCAAGCTTGGTATGATGAGACATCTTAACTCAGAACCTCAAATGGAAATACAAAAGATTTAGATATTACCAGGTCAAGATGTCGAATATGGATTTGGAGCTGAAATCCTGCAGTGCTGGTCAGGAGCAGATTAGGGTTTTTCTTTTCCAGAGTTCTGTCCAACCAAATGCTTTGAATTTGATCCCTAACTTCAATTTTGGGGAGGATATCAATCCAAGCCTAGGCTCACTAAAAAATTCCACTTCTGTGAAAAGCCCTAATTTTTAGCAGCAGTGTCGGGTCCAAAACTGAAAAACCTCATAATTGGATTCTGATTCGACAGAAAGATGCACCCTAGGGAGGAGAGTTAATACAACCTTCTTTTGTTGAAAATATGTGGAGAGAGATCCACAAAGTAGGAAGCCCTAGTTCCCGCAGCTGCATAGTGTCTTCTTCTCAGGTTAGCTCTGATACCACGTTATATTTTTAACATTAAGCTAACATAACATTAGGATCTTTAACTAAGAGAACAACAAGCATAAAAATCAAACACAAGAGACAATGAACATAGTGTTTTTCCTCAGGGAAACCATAAATGGAAAAAACCCTGCAACTTCCTCAGAGATAGAATCAACACCAAAAGTGAAATCCAAAAACAGTAAGATGATCTCCTGACAGCAGTAACCTCTTTATTCCTTGTCTCAGTGTCTTTCTCTTCCTCAGCTATGCGCTACAACCGAGTGTGAGTGAGTGTGTGATAAATAGAGAGGCTAGATCTCTATTTATACTAATTCTTGACTTGACTAAACCCAACTAGGGCTGAATTCACTAGGTGAGTCTAATAACCCTAGTGCCCTGGAACTGTGGGGATTTTAACCCTTAGACAATAGGAGGGTTACCCACATTGACTTGACATGACTTGCTTACATTATAGAAACTCTTGATAGGAACCTCAAGGCATGAAATGACTCAAGTACATTACAAATACATCCTGAAATAAACATTGGGTTACAATACATAAGAAATACAAGTGAATACATTCTGAAGTTACAATTACATCAACACTTTCAATGCATCCAAAGGGTTCCTTATATAGTGCTTCAATGGGGTAATGGAAGGTAAAATCCGAGAATTATCAAGGCATATGGAAGGCCAAGAGATGAATGAATCATATCAACATCAAGGAAAAATACAAAACTATTTGGCCTTTTGCACACATCCTGATGTACACTGGTTTAAAGGTCATATCCGCGTACATACACAAGAATAGGTTTAAAAGTCGGGTATGAAAAATAATGCATGTTTTTAGGGATGATCTTGTAAACATCAAAGGTACAAAAATGGTCCATGGGGTCTAAATAGTCTAAAGAGGAATAGGGAAGGCCGTACATGTTTGATCCACCATGTGTGGTAAAATCAGCTATAACACCTACACTAGTAGAACCTAAATAATTAACTGGAGCTAGAAAATCAAATGTGCCCATCAATGATGCATACATTCTATCCCCTAAGCTCTCTGAAGTAGGTTTAACCTGATCAACCAATAGAATGATGGAATCATTAGTTTCCATGTGGCCCTTTCAAGTAAAACTGAGTTGGCCTACAACAACCAACTTCCCTTTGTGCAGAAACACTACTACCCGAAGAACGGTCAATGCAATAGCAGAAATGGGATAAGTACAAATTCTCCCCAGGAGAAAGTTATAATCCAATGGTGCATCAATCACTTGTACCTAAATAAACACCGCCTTCCCTATCAAATTTATTTCGAAAGCTGGTAGGATACCGTGTGGACGAAATGACCTTCCGTCGAAAGCAATAAGTAGGGTGTTCGATGGAACTAGCTCTAGAGATCCAAGAGCTTTCCAGCAAGACAAGGACATGACACATGTGGAAGAGCCCTCATCAACAACTGCCATTCCAATTGTTTTTCTACCATGGATGACATCTATTGATAAGTATACATGATAAGGTAGACAAATTTTGACATCAGACAAATTAAACTATGCCATGAGGCTCAATGAATCCATACTACCTAAGGCTGCTAAGAGTGCATCTTGCTAGGCGGTAAAAATATGTAACACCTCTAAAGCTGACATCACAAAAGGGATCTGGGATAAATATTCAACTACAGAGTGGTTGGCTGTAGCCCTAGCATTAGGATTGTGCAAAGTTTTCTTAAAGGCACCGTTCCGTATCTTGGGCATAGTTTCGATAGGTTTTTCAATTATGAAAGGGTTAGAAGTTTCACCTATAGACTTACCCTTCTCTGGAGCCTCAGTATCATATTTATTGTTCCCAGTATGGAGTAAAGTATGGGATCAAACCATGTTGATATAATTTGGGTCAGGAGCATTTGGGGTGCCCCTTGCTACATTTGAAGCTGAAGCAGAATTATGATCTTTGGGGAAAAGGATCCTTCAGGACAGCCGATTGTTGGCCTTTGAGAAACTTCTAAGCTTGTTCAATAAGTGGACATTGATGGGTCAGGTGATCTTCTTGGCACAAATTACAAGGAAATTTCACCTTCTTCTTCTCTCTTTTTGCCCCATCAGCACTGTTTGCGGGATTTGGCTTGTTTTGGTTTCCCTCAGCTTTCTTCTCCTTTTTCTTTTTCCCACCGGGTTGGTGATTTCCCTTTTGAGAGGATTGTGCAAAAACATTTGAATTCTGGGGTGAGGGGGAATCGACTGTTTGATGGACAAATCATGGAGTTGTTTAGCCAAATATTCTATAGTGGGATATTTCACTGAACCAACCACACCATCAGCATGGGGTCCATGCTTAGGTTTTTCGACACTATGGGTTGGTCTCGGTGCATCAGGGATGATTTCATATAAAATGCCAGACTGAGAATATATCAAATATAACTACTGGGCCCTAAGGATATCCTCTTCCTCATTAGTTATTCCCAAAGTGGATACATCCTTAGATATATACGTCAATAAGGATTTAAGGATCCATTCTAAGAAAAACTCGGGAGGGATAATGGCCTTAATGAGCCTTTTATGCCTTCGCCACTCTTGGATATGATCCAAAATGTGGGTGGCTCTGTCCTGCTGAAAGGTGGATAGTAAGTCTGTAGCGGCATCGTACCAGACAGGAAGCTAGAAATGGTTAAGGAACACGTCAGCTAACTCCCAAAAAATATCAAACGCAGTAGAGGGCAGTTCAATGTACCACTTTATTGCAGCACTAGAAAGAGTGCTCTAGAACAATCTCAACTGAACGGTGTCATCATTTAGTGAGTTGGAAGAGCACCACAAATTAAAAGTGGTGATATGAGCCCCTAGGTCTTCACCAACTTTACCTTCAAATTTTGGAGTATCCGAGGATGGTTTGGTAGGGACAGGTGGCCAGGTGGCATCATGTTTTACCAGGTCATTCATTGACTTGGCCAAGTCTGGCAAGTTCAAAGTTGCCAGGAACGGAAGTTTGGGTCTGACTGGAGCCTGAAAAGTATGAGCTTGGGAAGTAGAATGAATTGCCCCCTGGTTCGCAAAAGTAAATGAGGGGTTCCCCCAGGATACCGGTTGTGAGGTAGTTGGACCAATTTGGAAAGGATTCCACCCATAATCCAGTGGATTGTTCATATGCGGTGCAATGTATGTGGTTTGAGCTGCTCTAGATGAACTTGGAGTTTAGAAAACAAGAGAAGGTATCCCTCCACTAAAAAGCGAGAAAGGAGAGCTCGTGAAAGGAGCCGAAACTAGCATTTGAAAACCTTGACCATAAGGGTTAGTGTTTCCAAATTGCACCCCTACATAGGTAGCCGTGGGACCTACATATGGAGTGGATGGGGGAATTTGGCCCCCATTCCAAGGAAAACCCTACACAAATGAAGAGGATCCCACTAGACCACTCTGGGCAGTGTGTGCAAAAGAAGCTGAAAGAGGAGGTACAATAGGGATCCCAGTGACCACCCCGCCAGAAGTGCCTATTACATTTGTTGAAGCCGGTGGTCAAACCACCTGACTAGATGGAGTTAAATGAGTAGCAGGTATGTTTTCTCTAGGGTAATCCACCGGGGGAGGTGGTACCCATTCACCCAGAGCGGCTGAGGTGGAGGTAGAAGACCTTTCTCCTTCACTAGACATTAGCCTACCCATAGGAACACAATTCACAGATGAATTGAAAGGACGAACCTGGAAGATCAATGGATCGTTTAGGTCAGTAAGAGGTAAATTAAAGTTTCCTTCAAACTCGTCATCCTATAAGTCTTCTATATCTACTGCGGTTGTATCAATATGGTTTTTCCTAAGTTCTGGTTCACCCAGAACTTCACTAATTCCTACCGGTTTGAAAGAACCATCTCTGTCTAATCTTCGCCTTTGAGGGGGCAGTGGAGGCTTCACTGTAGTGATCAGAGGAAGGTTTTGCAACCTTCTTGACCTTTTGAAAGGTTGGTCCTCCACAATTGAAAATTTAACTCTTCACACCCTAAGGTTGGATAAACCCAAACAAACCATAGAGCAATCACTACAAAATATCCTAAAGTCTTTCAACAATCACAAGGGGTATAAGATATGCTTTCCGAAAGAAATATGAGAGACAATTACTTGGTGTCCTTGAATATGTTCTTAGGCACAAGCAATGGAATCACCCACCGCCCTCCCACACTTTCTACAAGGGTTACCTTCCAAGCCTATCCAAGGTCAACCAAAAATAGCCTTCCGGTGTACCTGTGTATGAACCCTAGATGTCTAAGAGACTATAGGCTACCTTAACTATATTGACAGTTTGGGGGGGCAGTCACAAGCTTGGTTCGTACGCATGGGTAGGATATCAAATCCCGAAACTATGTTTAGGACAAAATCCCCAGATGAGCAAAATCCTTGGTCTACACTTTGACAAGGAATCAGAGGGTTATCTCCTCGGTCCAATCTTCCACGCGACCTCGTGCTTAAATCCCATTTGATAGGAGCTTCCCAGATACAACCAACATAGGAAAGGGTTTACTTATCGATTGGTCGAATACGTCTGATCTTGAGCACTTGTGGGGATTTTAAACTCCCTATCCCACAAGCCTAGACTAAGCTAGTTGGTATGTGACCCTATAAAAATAAAACTTACTAATATATTTTAAATTATATCATTTATTTTAAGGGTTGTTCTTAGTCAGAAGGTAAGTAGCGTGAAGGAGTGTGATGTTATAGACTTGATAAGAAAATTAAAAATGACGTATAATGCAACTTCCAAAGCAAAATACAACTACTTAAACCAAAATTCTTTTCTTTTTGTAAATGTAAGCTAATGAAATTAAAACTAGGCGTAAAAAAATAAGACTTTTTATAATTTTTGAAATTTTGTTTGAAAATACTGAAAAGAAAACTACTAAGTGCAACTATATGCAAAAGCATGAAATGTTTTTCTTTCACTTTTTCAAATTATTCAAAAAGTACTATGCATCTAAATGCAAATTTTTGAGCAAGTTTGAATGATTACAACACATCAAAAGCAAAAATGAAGTATAGAGGACCTATAATGACCAAGCTTCAAACAAACATGAAAGAAACTTGGTAAAAACCCTGACTTGGAAAACTAATGAACAAAATACACTAGATTTACTAAAGAACAAGTGGCTAACTGACACTACACAAAGCAGTACAGAGAATAAGGGATATAAAGCCCTGATCACTGACTCAGATACACACCATTGAACTCATAGGCCAAGCGGGAGGACCAAATTCAAGTCACTAGAAGATTCAAACAAAGCAAACCGAAAGGCCTAAAAATAAGTGAAAAGTATGGTGTACAGGACTTTGGACTTACAGGATTATGCCAACAACAGAAGACCCCTAAGTAGACAAAAATTCATCCAAGACAGGGACAAGCAAACCCTACCAAAAAAATTATGCTGCTACAGGATATACGCGACTATCTTAGAAAGCAACTCGCATACCATACGCAACTATCCTATAGAGCAACCTGCGTATACAAGTTGCTATACGTGACTGTGTATAACAGCAACCCATGTATACAACAAAAAAATTTCAAATAAAAAATATAAAAAGGTCTCTGGACATACTAAACTACAAATCAAAGGTAGGATAAAGAAACCACACTCAGAATTAGAGCAAATACTGGTCAGGAACCTACAGGATTAACCCACAGCAGGATGGGCTCCCCAGTGGAGTCACCAATTCTGTTGGTCAGGATAAAGCACCATTGTAACCTAGGGTCTGGGGTTACCAAGTTACTACTAACTTGCAGAAAATCAAATTTTTACAAAGAATGTAAAGAGAATAGGAATAAAGTATTGACTTACTCGATTAATAAAGGTTGATCCAAGCTTGATCTTATCTCACTCCAGTTCTCTCCAAAGATTCTAGGGATGTACTTATCCACCTACAAAGAGAAAATCCTTCAAGTAATATCTTATGCATATATATATTATAGGTTAGATGAAAAACATATATATAACATCATCACACATATTCATTAAGTCAATATACGTGAAATAAACTCAATACAAGATTGGAAGAAGAATTCTCTTTATTAACAAGTGGTGAACAAGATAAGAGTATAAACCAACTTCTAACACAAGGAATCCTCTGCAACCAAAGGACTCTGATTTCTGCTACTCCAAGGCTCTGAATATATACCACCAACATAACTTTTCTCTCCCCAAATTGATTGATTAGTCCCCACCCCGAGGCCTCTATTTATACTTTGGGAAATAGAGTGGTTTCGAAGGTTGGGATGGTTGACATGGTTGGGATAGTTATGGATTAGTCCCCAACTAATCTCATCTAATCTCAAATTATATTTTTTAATGTCGAATTAGGGTATACGCAGGTTTTAATATAGGCAACTCGCGTATGACACGCATGTTTCGTAAAGGGAACTCGCATATGCAAGTATATGTGGGTTGCAATGTAAATACTTGTGTATGACACACGAGTTGCAATGCACATAGTCGCTTATGCAACCCAAAATCCATAATAAAAATATACAAGGTTGGTTTGAGAAAAATGCATCAAAGGTCATGCCCATCTATAGTGTTTAGGCCACTTCAATCCAAATTGTCCTTTTGTGTACCAACATGAGGAATTTCGGCACTCGAACAGAGAAGTGCCATTTTGGCCAATAACACATATAATCCCAAATTAGATTTAAAATATTTACAACACACACATATAAATTAGATAAATTAAAACCATAAACATTGCATTATACACTTCTTAAACATTTCCACTCTAAAAAGGGTTTGCAGAGATTTAATCCCTCTAGGGGATTGATAGATCCCTTTTAATATGGATCTATATTGGTTTAACGAAAACCTAATACCATCCTTTTGGTTCTGGTACATCGTGTATGGGTTATTGGCCCATTTCTCATGCATCAATAAATTTTTCAGATTAGTTAATCCATCTCCCATCCATATCCAGTACTATGAACCCTGAAACCCCAATGCATTTATATCTCACTATCATTGCATGCATGAATAACTAATAAGAAAAGACATCCCCATCATCTCATAGAGATATTGATATAAGTTGAGCTTCATAGTATTTTCAGCTCAATGAGTTTTCCATTTTGATTATAAGTGGTGCAATCAGAGATATCAATGTCTCTCTCAATTTAGTTGAAGGTGTTTTATGAGAGAAAATAAAATACCACTAATACCTAAAATATTCCCTTGGCTAACCAAAACATCGGGCGTATCTTGTCTCTTAATGACCCACCACACGGATTTTCCCCATAATCAAAATAAAATTGTGAAACCACTAATCTTCCTCCATATGCCCCTTACACAAGGAAACTATGTTTGAATTTCCAATTCCTGGAGGCAACAAATGAAGAGAATCTCCCCACCACATATCCTCCTTCAACCACAACTCCACAAGAAGGATCCCTCCCTCATGCTTCTCCCTTCTCACTATAAATAAATCACCATGGTACAACATCGAAACCAACTCCACATTGCAAAAATTGGTGCTCAATTGAGGATGAGCGTATATACAAGGCATCAGGTGGAAGGAATTCAACCATTTTATTATCGTGGAGTCATTGTAGGCTTCGTCCTCAATTGGTGCTCCGAACAAAAAATCATTGTAAGATTCAAATTCATTCATTTCTTTCACCCACCATCAATTAATGCAACTAACTAGTGATTCATTAGTCATAGATATCTCAAATCGAAACACACAAAAACTAATCTCTTCGATGTAAATGCTCCATCGTCAAAGACCTTAAATCTGGATGACCCTCATCCCTATCGCCCACAAACATCACATATATCTTTCCATTCCACCTGAAAACATGCTTAATATCGAACGCACTATGAGGAAGCGAGCCCACTTGGAGATCGGATTCCACATCCCATCTCCCATTTTCAACATTGAACATCTCAGCCCCAAAAATTTTGTTAGAGATATTAATTACTCACTGATCCACATGGAATATCAACCGTCTCTGTCATACTCTATAATAGGTCAGTTTCTGTCAGAAAGTCTGACATAATGAAGAGTTCACATATTTCATATATAAAACAATCGAATTAAATTTTTAAATATAAGTTTCTAGGTTTATAGTTTTTACAGTATTTAATGTTAAGTCAGTAGCTTCATAGAGAGAAAATTTAAGTCTATCTTTATGAAGAAGAAGAATATTGTAAATCTACAGACACAAGAAAGACACAGAGAGAAGAATAAAAGCGTGTAAGTGTGCGAAGAATAAGAAGGAAAAACTTTGTGAAGAGTTCGAAGCTCAAGATTATGTGTTTTGGAATGTGTTGAGAGCTTAAGATCTGTAAAAGGTGAAACATCTGTGTAAATGTCAAAGTTAGTATTTGCGGAAATAGTTCTTTGGTATGTCGTCCAAATATATAAATCCATAATTTTATGGTTGAATGCATGTTCTATTTATGTGCACATATTCTCCATATTTAATTGAGTAAATGTTTTTTACATTTACCGTTTAGTGAAAGACATAAAGAACTCATATTTATTTCATAATGTAAAAGTTCCACTTTTTACCTGCAGAGTGCTTGACACAAATCTTCTTTAATATTTGGTTATATGATATTGTGAGTGAGTCACAATATAGTTGTGTCATAGTTTATCCCATGTTATGGTTCAGTGAAAAGTAATTTTCATATCCTAAGTATTTAGACTAAGAAATACTCTTTTACAAAGTTCGACTAAAAATTTATTTGGTTGAAGTGAAATTTGGTCGCAGGGGTAATTCCTGTTGCAATAAAAGTCGATTGAAGTAAAGTAAGTTTGTCGATGCTAGTCTAGTACATTAATTCCTTCACAGTAAAACTCTATCGCAATAAAATTTTGTCGCAGTAATTCCGTAGAAGTTTTTGATCGAAGTAAAAGGTGGTGTTCTCAAAGGGACTTGGTCATAGTCCCAAAAGTAAAAAAATGGGAAGAATTTTTTTTACTGCTTGGTAACTCAAGTCTACTCTCGTAGCCTCCATTTTCAATATCTTGTATCAGAGTATGTTTAGGAAATAAACGTTGTCTTAAAAGGGAAAAATAAATTTCCCAAGGAAAATTAAAAATGGCTTCAACTTCTGGCTCAGACATGTAAAGTTTACAAACTCCTATTTTTACAAGAAATAATAATGAGTATTGGTATCTAACAATGAAGGATTTCTTATGGGGTGAAGATGTGTGGGATATATTCCATAATGGTTATACTGAACCAGCATATCAAGCAACATATAATAATATCACATAAGATGAGAAAGATGACCTGAGGGAACATAGGAATAAAGATGGAAAATCTATGTTCTACATACACCAAGACATGCATGAAAGCATACTCCCAAGAGTAGTAGTAGAAATTATTACTAAATAGGAATGAGACACATTGGAGACCGCATATCAAGGCTTGGACAAGGTAAAGAATTCCAAGGTGCAGATTCTGAGAAGAGATTTTGAATCTCTGTCAATGAAGGAAACATAGTGAGTAGACTCATTCTACACTATATTTGTTGGCATGATAGATCTACTGAAATATCATGGAGAAAACATATAAGAAATAACGGTTTTTGAAACAAATATTAGAAGTCTTCCCCCAATTATTGAATCCTTGTTTGTGACCTTGGAAGAAAAAAAAGACATGTCAATGTTTACCATTGATTAGTTGCAAGCTTCAGTCATCAATCATGAAGAAAAAATAAATAGATCAAATACATCATTGGAAGGTGCATTTGTAGCATAGTCATCCATAATTCGTTGTAGAATAAGGGGGAGAAACAATTCTAGAGGCATAGGAAGAATTTATTACATAGGAAGATGTGGAAACAATCCTGCGAATGTGATTGGTAAAGGACAAAATCAGAACCCAAGTCAGCAAAGTGGTCATAGGTTTGATAAATAAAAAATTCAATGTCATTATTGTAAGATATTTTATCATTATTCATATGAATACAAAAAGAAGAATTATGACCAAGGAAGGAAAATATAGAACTAGTCGATGAACACCAACACTTCGTCTAGCACAATGTTGATGGCTTGCGCATCCCCAATTGAATGCAATAATGTCCAAGAAAGTCCATGTGACATATGTAATTTAGATTCAGGTTGCAGCAATCACATGAATGGTAATTTAAACTTGTTTTCCATTCTAGATAATTCAGTTCAAACTAATGTTACTCTTGGAAATAACATCCAAGTCACTATTTTGGGAAAAAGGTATTCTTGGTATTCTAACCAAACAAGAGGAGTGTAAGAATATTCCTGATTTCTATCATGTCGAAAGTCTTAAACACAATTTTTTGAGTATTGGGAAACTGAATAATAAAGGTTATAGAGTCTACATGGAGGACAATCATTGTCTGATTAAATACATACGTCCAAGAAACCGGCTGATAGAAAGAGTGCCAATGACAAGCAATCACTTGTTCCCATTAAGGATAGTTCAAGAAATAAAAGGAAAGACAAATACAAGAGCTACATTCAAGGAAGAAAGTAAAGAAACAAACATGCATAGCGACAAGAAATAAAATGAAAACACTTATTTTCAAGCTGCATTTCAAACAGAAGTTCAGGATAATTCCTGGCTGTGGCATTTCATATTTGGACATCTGAATTTTGGTGGGATGAATCTACTTCACACGAATAATATGGAAAAAGTATTTATATAGCTCAACAAACCAGAGAGAGTTTGTGAAGGATACATTTTTGCAAGAATCATAGAATTTTTTTTCCAGTTGCAAAGTCATACAGAGTACGCACACCACTTGATATCGTGCACTCTAAAATTTGTGTCCCAATGCAGAAATCATCCATAGCCGGCTGCAATTATTTTCTTACTTTTATTGATGACTACTCAAGAATAACATGGGTATATTTTATGAAACATAAATCTAATGCATTTTGTTTTTTTCAGCAGTTCAAGGAACTCGTGGAGAACCGTAGTGGATGTTGCATCAAAATATTAAGGATGGACAATGTCGGTGAATATGTTTCGAATGAACTCCTAAATTTCTGCAAAAATGATGGCATACAAAAACAATCCACTCCATAGCATACACCTCAGCAAAACAGTGTCAGAGAGAAAAAGAATAGAACCATTATGGAAATGGTGCAGAACATGATGGTATCCAAGAATTTTCCAAATGATTATTTGGCTGAAGCAACCACAACTACTGTATATATTAAGAACCGGTGTCCAACAAACGGCATGAAGAATAAGGTTCCTCAAGAAGCATGGACATGTATAAATCATAGTGTTTCTAATTTAAAATTGTTTGGTTGTGTTTCCTATGCTCATGTGCCATATGAGCTGAGAAAGAAACTAGACAAGTAGGGACACAAAAGTTTTTTTGTTGGTTACTCTGGAGACACAAAACCATACAAGTTGTATTACCCCGTCGCAAGGAAAATAATCATCAGTCACGATATTCCATTTGTCGATGATGAATCACTGGATTCAACCGTCGGAAATAATGTCAAGATTGTGTCAAATGTTGAGCATGATGACATGACTGAACAAGTGGTTCAAACACTAGATGCAAGTCAACCGATTGCAGCATAGTCAACTCCCATGACACCATGGCATGGTTCACCACAAGGAACATCGATGCTACACCTAAAGATACACCGAAAAACACACAAAGAGGAAAATAGAATCAATCAAGTAGTTTTTCGAGGTCGACATCGACAGATCCATTGAAGAAAATAAGTTTGCGTGAAATATATGAAGATGGTACACCAAATTGACTAGTACATGTGGATATTTTCCCATGGAATTTCATTTCTATTGCAACATTTGTGTGTTTCTTTAGAAATGAAAACGGCCCCTTAGGTTCATGGGAAAACTTTTGTTGCTAAAGCAACAATTTTCTAACTTCATCTCTAATGCGATGAATAACTCATGTCGCTCTTTCAATGATAACCTGGTTGCTATAGTGAAGAAGGTCCATCACTTTTGCGATGAATAAATAGTTATTGTGACGACATGGTCACCGCTCTTCCAAAGAATATTTAGCGACGAAAAATAGTTTTGTCTCTAGAGCGATAGAATGATGCAATATTAAAAAAAATAAGCAAGTGTTATGATGAAACTTTGTCATTGCAATGATGAATCATTCGTCACTATAGCGATGATAGTCAATATTTAAAAAATAAAATAAATTGCGACGAACATGTGTCGCTTTAGCAACAAAGAGTCCTCTCTATAGTGACGCCAGACCATAGCAAGTTCATCAAAACTTGCTATACTAGTGATAAAAATGTTCGTCGCTACTATAGCAAGTTCATCAAAACTTGCTATGGCATGTCGTCGCTATAGTGATGGAAATGTCCTTTAAAAAAAAATAATGTGGAAAATTTGAAAGCAAAAAAAAACATGTTTGGAAGTGGAGAAATACATATGTAACCATGATATGGATATGGATCAGGGTTGATTTGGATATGGATTCTCCATATTTTTTATAAGTCGAGATCCAGATACATCAGGGAAATGACAGGAACAAAAAGATATAAAAATGTTTTTATAATGAATAAAAAAATAAAGCAAAAAATCAAAACTATTCATGAAACACAAGACTACAACTATAAGTTATTTCCATAATAGATAATTTTCATGCATATTGCTATAAGCCACTAATGTACCATAACTAATAATTTGATAAGTTATAACCATGATTGATATTGATAATTTTGAAGATCATTTCCTTTTTGTGGAAGGCTGTAATCTAAGAAAATGGTACTGAAGAGATAAGAGACCACTTTGTCCATCAAGTTTATACAGTCCATAAATAACCCTAAGACCTCTAGATATTACAAAATGGTGTAATAATAATAGCCTTCAGCTGCTACAACCAACAACGATATTCACAAATTGTTGAAAGTTTTCCCTTAATCTTGTTGTATGGCGACAGACCCGTTTTGACATATATAGGATCATGACTGAACTAGTAGAAATGCAGATAGGCATATGCTGGAACTATATAAGCATCTGTGCAAACAGTGCTTCAGTGATTTTTGAATGTACCTTTCTTATTTCTTGAATACAAAGTTTTGATTTTTTCCTTCGAATAAAAAGGTGACAATACATGTTTGGAAACCAGATATGGAGCTCAAAAACTAGTTCATTCTTTTTACTTCAAGATTAGTGGTCATTGTACAACTATATATTGTTTTATAATCGATTCACTATATTTCTTTAGACTTTTTCCTTTCTATGTCAAGAGAGCTTACAATGTGTCTTGAGACATGGATGATCTATTTGATAATCATTGACTGTTTCGTCATCATCCAATATATAATATAGTTTTCTCTCTTAAAATTGTTACAGGGAAAATATATTTCTGCATTAATCCCTATAGAACATTTAGCATCCTGACTGGCATTCAAAGAACATTGATTTGAACAACACAGTACAGACAACACACACCTATTCACCCTAGAAACTTAGAAGATAAAATTCAAGCCAAAGTTAAATTTAGCCACAAGGTAAATACACTACCCCACTTAATTGTAACATTGGGGATTCTATGTAAGGTCTCTTAACTGATAAAACATGAAACATAAGAGGGAAAATTTAAAATTAAACTAGAGAACTAAGGAATATACCTGATATCATTGGTGTAATAAAACCTCAGTAAAATAAATTTAATACAATAAGGGAGAATATAATGTGATAATTCCAAAGGAAATATGCCCATTTCCATGAACCTATAATAGTCGAATGTGAAATATTCCAACAGGATTATTGACAGATTATTATATATGACACTTGATGAGGCTCAGCTAGTTGCCTAAATATTTCTGACTCGAGGATAAGATCCTATACATTTATAATTTTTTCACCAATAATCACAACATTTTCTCAAATCCAAGGGACCTCTGTTAGCATATAGAAAATATTGTCCAACTTACGTGAGCCTTTGTATTAAATAAATGACAAATATTTGAATTCTCTTGCTAAAAATAGGTACTCTCTACATACATGTATTTCTAACAAACTAAACATGAAAATATTTAATATGCAATAACCTCAAAGAAAAACGTGGCCTGATATCCAGAAGATGACACAAAATAAATACACTTATGAAATGCTTCCTTCATAAAATTTTAAAGCACTAAAGGTTCTCATTAGCAGAAGTGAGATAGTTGATGAGAAATATCTCAACTAGCACTAGCTTTATTGAATAGGTAGCTACTTTCTGAATGATACTACATGGAAATGGTCTTCAATTTATAACAAGCTGAGAAATCAATCTCTCACATAAGAATATAAAATTCTAGATGATTTTTCTCGCTCAAAATGTCACATTTCAAAAATTAAGATAACTGAGATATCATTATTTGTAGGCTTGCTCCAAAAAAAGACTTGTTTGCAAAATGATCAGAGATGCAAGAAAAGATTTAGTTTTCCTTGGCCTCTAGATATTGAACTCAGAGGGAAGTAATGAGAGGTGGCTTCATCTGAAATGACATCAAATGTATTAATGGTTGAACTATAACTCCACTCTATACTAAAGTACATTTCTATTCATTTAATAGACACCAATAACATTGTTGTGACCTGTTATTTCTTTTGCAAGAAAAGTGACTCAGTCCATGCATCCCTTGAATGTGTGCTCAATCACTTGATTTGGTGACCTTCATTTTTTGTTACAATTAAATTAGCATTTGTCTATAATCCATGGCCAGTTTCTACACTAACATATTTCAGTTCATTGTACTTGATGTTAGTCAAACTTGTTCCAACTAGTTGTAAATGAAAGACCTTCAAACAAAACTAAACTAGAAACACATATAGAATGAACAAAAATAAAAAACTCAATGCAATATATGATCAAAAGCCTCTTGTAACTATCAATTACATCATGTTTAATATCCCAAGGTTACACAAAATGGATCCCCAAACTCCCTTTAAAATTATAACATCAGTTAATAAAAGGGAGAAAAATAATAGGCACTTGAGCCATTGCAACTCCCTTATACGAAAATCCCATAAGAGTGATGCAATTATGGGAAGTCACAATTCCCCAAAAGCATGTTTGACAATGAAATTGGGGGCTGAAACTGTGGAGATAAGGAGCATCCAAGGTCATATTCCTAGTATCCAAGATCATACTCCTATCTGAAGAGGGAAAATATGGAATTTAAATGGGTTTAAATAATATCACAATTTAGGAGAATAAAACATGCCAACAAACAATGACAGTAATAATTAATTGAACATGGCATATATCACTCAAGGAAGCATGTGAAGCATTGTTCATCATTAATTAACACCCGAAATTAGGTCTTGGGAAGATACCAATTCCTAGATACCCCCATAAAACACCTCAAATGATAGACTAACCAACATTTAATAGAAAACATGATTAATTAATCCTAAATCTAGTAATTAAAGTCATTAACAAACCATTAAATATTGAAAGAATATTTTAACTAATGCAACGCAAGAAGGCAAATGCACTTGGATTATTCAATATGTAGGAAGAAACACAGAAAAAAGCAATGCTCCGCCAAGGTTTTTGGACATGGGGACATGGGAGCATGGAAAGACATCCAAGGGGCATGTAGAAACACCCTACAAATTCTAGGGGACATTGGAATCTCTAACATATGGGACCCCACCCAAAACACAAAAAAATTAAAATTTAAAAATATGAAAACCGAAACAAAAATTATATGCAAATTGTAATGTAGAAAGTTAATGTTAGTCATTGAAATATTATACATAAAAATGCATCAATAACATATACAATAAATCATAAATAATGGCATTTACTCTAACCATTCTCTACCAGGAACAAGGTCTATTCTCAGTAGTCACTGTCCAACAATCCCAACAAGGTCTATTATGAGAACCTACAATGAGTTCGCTCCATCACCAAGGTCACTATAAATTTTTGGATTCCCAACCCAGTTTCAAGTTTCAACTGTGAATATTGTTTAATGCCCAGCCGAAAGATTATTTTTAACTACAAAATAGGGTTTTTATTCTCATAAACAAAACAATAACTAAAACACTTGGAAATTTTTACACACTTTTTAATGACAGGAAATAAAAGACAACCACACAATAAAAATGAACACTCATATTTTTAGCCAAACTTGGCTCAAGAAAAACCATTATGAGAAAAATTGTGGAAACATATTTTTCTTTTTCAAGGACAAAAATTACAAATTATTAGCAATGGTACTTATCTCCTTTTCTTCTAAAAAAATGTGCCAGAATCCCACTGGGAAACTCTGCTGAAAATATCAGTAATTAACAGTCATTGCTCCTTGATTTTTATGATGTTCTGACAGTAGTACAACCTCACACATGCTGCAATAAATATCAGCAATACGACCTATTCGTATGTGCTAGTTTTGTCTTTAGAAAACATGCCCAACAACCCACAATTAATTCTCCTTGATTCCTATTCCTAACAACTCTGGAAATCATGCCCATAATTATGACAATACTTCCTACAGTTATGGTTGTATGGCGTCCTTGAAATTCATTCCCTATTCTTTTAATTTCATGCCCTTTTTTATTTTGGTTTCTTGTTCTTGGTATTTGTACCTAGTCACTTCTCTCTCAAACCCTTATTCAAGTCGAGTCTACTCTGCTTATTATAAAATTCACTTATTAAATATAAATGGCATTTGCAAGATCTGTTTGCCTTTATGATAGAGAATAACCTTAAATATCACATTAGACTCTAGAAAATAATAGTGTTTACAAGTATAGGATTTGTCCTATAACACAATTTTATTGAGGAAACAAGCTATGTCGATTGTAAACATAATTTCAAACAAGAATTTTCCAATCAATACTTTTAAATTTATGAATGTTGGAAAAAAACTAAAAGTATTAAAAGAAGAGAATTAAGAACCTTGGTAAGTGGGTGAAACGTTATGTAACAAAATTTTAGGAGTTGTTGTGCAAAATATCTCCAATCATAGCTGTTGTGCAAAATCTCTCCAATCATAGCTATTGTGCAAAATATTTCCCATATTGCTTGCTACTTCAGGGATTGCTCCTCTTTTTCTTGCATATACCAAGTTCAATGTATTACAAATCGTTGAAAAGGTATTTGACTCTAGTATCAAAATGTCTTTATAAATCGGGTAACTTAACTCTTTGAAAAAAGTTTTTTTTTTAATCCCCTTGTCCTTGCCCTAATTGCTTCCTTCTTCCAACGTTTCACAGAGGAACTTAAATAGCAAAAAAAACATTATTTTTTGTCCTGGGATAGTTTCAATGGCCTTTAAAAACAATTTTTTTTTTTTTTTCTGGTTCCGATCTTGGTTTAGTTTCCTTTACAAGATTTTCTTTTGTTTTGACCTAGACAAAAAGGGGTGGCGTCGTTAGATAGTTAATAGAAGGCTAAAACCAGGACAAGTTATGCACAACTAATTCTAGTATTGTGGTTTTCCTATTTTAAACGTATTTACTCTCAAGTCAAGAAAAATGAAAAAAATATTTAAGGAACAAGAAATGGTAAATAAATGGGCTATAGCAATTATCAAAATGCCAACATAATATGTTGTGCACAAGTATTTCCATATCTCAAAATAATGAAAGCAATTTTTTTAAAACTTGGTAACGTTATAGATATAGAGAAGTAAATCCAACTTTAGAATAAAGCATTTCTCTTGTTCAAATATCTAGTATAGACATTCATAATTAGCCATTCCTATTCATTTACATAATCGGAAAATAAATGGAAAAATTCAAAACCTTTCAACTACAGTTGAAAGCTTCCATGGTCAATGATGCATGCATACCAAGTGCTTGTTAAGCATTGCTTGAGTGTTTCCTAGATTTTTTTTTAGAGATGGCGCAATTAATGCAATTGCATTTAGAAAATATATATGTGGAGCACACATATTTTACAGTAAACAAGGAGCTTCTGGATACAGATAAAATTGTTGCCAAGTAAATGAAATATAGAACATGATGTCAACAAGCTCCTAGATGGTACACCTTGAACAACTTTGGTGGTTGTAAACCTACCATTACAATATACAACAATTTCTTTTGCACTTATGGCCAATTGCTATTTGTCCATGACTAACTAAAATACAAAACCAATAATTGTGGACCCTGACTATTGGCATGCTAACACTGACTAAACTACAATAAAAAAATCTATTGTTTTGGTTCAAATTTTACCCAAGGTGCATTTTTTCTCTAAATTTCGTTGCAAAAACACTAGACCAAGATCAACCATATTCAATACCAACAATCAACAATTTGTACTTCGGATAGGGTTTAATTTATGGTTTATTCAATACCAAACACATACCAAATCTGTGTTTATTCCATCCAAGGCAATATTTGCTCTGGAATTTGTTCTGAATTCTTGCGATGGGTATAAAGTTTTTGACCTGAATAAAGATAAAAATAAGGAGAGTGGATTGAATGTTAGTGAAGAATGAAAACTGACACAATAGTAAATGAAATTTAACCAATAAGAAGAAGTTGGAACTGAGAGGTGGGTAAATTATGAGGCTCAATTAGAGCAAAGGTAGCAGTCAACAGGGGCAATGATTTTGTGAGTGCAGATAAAGGAATGATATAGGGGAGGTTTGGTGATAGCAGGTATGATCAAATGTATTTCTAGAGGACATAAAAACATGATGTGGGAGGCTTAATGGCAAGCACTTTGTTGAATGTTTTGTAAATCACTTCTATGGGGATTGTTTGGAATGACAAAATAGGGTTATTTAATACCAAATTATATCAACAAATATTATTAACCTTTGAAAAATACTTGAATGGAAAGGGACGCCCAACCATTCAAAACACATTGAAATTAAAAAAAAAAATAACCAGCAATCTTCGAAGAGTACACATTTAGCATCGATCATGACCTTTTTAAGCAGCAAGATTGATCCAGTATTCAAGATTATAAATGAAAAGTTGAAGTGAAAGACAACTACCATAAATGAACAGATAACATACAAAAAGAAAAAGTTTACATAACCTAAATAAATGGATCCACTTACGTTGAAGAACTCAGTAAGTGGGGTTTCTTTATGTGCGGGAGGATTAGGAACATAATCCCATATCTGCAGTCAAGATACATATCATATTTAAATACCTCTACAATCAGGATACAAAACATAATCCCATAAGAGGTATTTTAGCTAGATTGAAGATTAAAAACATTTTCTTTTAAGTGCACAGACTACACAGAGAAGAAAGAATTTGTCAGATTTCCAATGCTAACTAGGTAGAAGATTAAAAACTTTTTCTTTTAAAATAAAAAACTACACAAAAAATTGAACTATTTTTTCAAAATAATTGTAACACCATTGATATTTTAAAGTCATAAATTCCTGAAAACTAAAGTGAGCCTGGAAGTCTTATTTGTAAGCTATTTGATACTAAAAGCAACACTATTAAAAAATATTAATTGTTATAAAAATCCTATTTCTTAAAGTTCTGTAAATAAATGTTGATGTCAATAGACTGTATTTTTATCATCATAAGTGATAATTATATCTTATCAATTTTTATGGTCACTTCGAGTTTTGTAAAATGTGTTTTTCAGAAGACCATAAAGTATTAACTGTTTTTAAAAGTCCCCTTCTCATGGGAAAATCCCTCTCTATTGGAATGTTATGAATATTGGTGTTCTAAGATAGTTGTGGAAATTACAAATCTTTACCTTGTTACATTTTGTGGGAGATTCAGATAACTAGAATCAAGATGATTTTTTATGGAAAGGAGTGGATTGCAGTTGTGGTGTCTCATCAATTAAGGCTCTCATAAGGAGAATGATAGAAGCCTCCAAATCAGGAGAGTAATGGAATCCTAAAGGAACCAAATATTGATTACTCACAACCCTGGTTTTTCATTGACGATGCATGCCAAGGTACACCAGGTATGTGTTGTGTAAAAACCATACTTAAAAAAAAAAGATTATTATTTCCTTTTAAAATATGGGGTAGGTCAGGGAACAAACAATAGAGCATAACTCTATGCCTTGTGGATACTAATGAAAGTACTTATTGTTAAACGCGTGAGTAGGTTACAGGTTCTAGGGGACTCAAAGATTTTGATGGATTGGGAAAAAGACAGGAGTCAATTGACAAATCTAGCCCTAGATCCCATAATGAAAAAAACTTTGGAGGTAAAAATGCAATTTGAGGAAGTCTCCTTTGCACATATCTATAGGGAAATTCAATTCCAAAGCAAAAAATATTTCAAAACAAGCCCTTATAATGCAAGAAGGAACTTTGGCTGAATAAGATCTTAGAGGAAATGTCCTTGTAAATGAATCTGTTAGGTCACTGTTTGAATGGTTTTGATTTTTTGGTTACTCTATTTCTCAGATTTTTTTTTATTCAGCACTATTCTTAATTGTCGGGTCACAAAAGTCTAGAGTATGTATAAGTATTTATCTCCTTTGAGAGCAACAAGATAGTTAAAAGAAGAGTTACAAGTTTGTTTAAAGAAGAGTATAATATGTCCTAGAATTCTAGGGTGAAGACATTCAAAAACTTTCTAAGTGTCAAAAGGCATGATCATGTGTTTTTTTTAATTTCAATTTGAAAAATAACAATCACAAAGTTTTTTTATTCCTTGATGATAAAAAATATCATCAATAAATCCTTTAAAAATACACAAAGGCGAAGAGTTTTTAACGCTTTTCATTTATATGTCACACAGACTGTTTGTATGTCATGTTTCCAGGATATTGGATAATAGTAAAATACTAAACCTACTCAGTCGATTTCCTTGTTTTTATCTTTGGTGTACTGTTGACAGGGAAAACAGTATAATATGGGCATTAACTTCTAGTGCCCCCTCAAGCTTGTAAAGGATCATTAACTTTAAAAAATATATATATATGTTGAAATTCTATGCTAAAGTTTCACAATGCCAAATTCAAACTCCACCCAAAAATCTTGACAAATTGATAATTCAGAGACAATCTCATGGATTCTATTGGACCTAGAAATAAAATGAATTCCCATAGCGACAAAAAGGGTTTGTTTGAGGGAAAGACTTTGGCATCATTGTGTATCATTTTTCTAGTAATTTCCTAAGACATGGATGAAATCGAATCCCTTCTAGATGTAAGGCTAAATGAAAGCTAAAACCCTCATTTCAGACCATCTCTTGACATAGTGCAATCAGTATGTAATTAATAAGTGAAAAACAAAACACTATAGTTAACCTATCTGAAACATCAATACGCTAACAAAAGGTCTATTAATGGAGTGTGGCATAAGAGAAGGCCATATTTGGCGACTTGATAAAATCGTCAAAATAATGTAGGGAAAGAATGTGTGTTTACCTTGAGAATAAGTAGGAGTAGCAGTGGCATAGGTAACCTTCCATTGAAAGGAGCCGAAGAAACTGTTGACGTCAATCCCAAGGAACTCACTCTTAATAAACTCCTCAACGGTCTTCTTACTCAAAAAATAGACCTTACTCCTTCCTTTCTATAAGATCTTGGGAAAGAGAAGGTACCTGTCCTGCCAAAATCCCTTGACATTATTACTCCTACCAACCTTCCAAAACCATTTGTCTACAGGATTTAGCCACCCCTTCGACACGTATGGCCACCCCTAACCTTTCTGGATCGCCCCAACCAACTCATATGCCTCCACTACTGCAAGCAATAAACAAGAATTCAAGTTGTTGTCCCTTAGAATTAGCTTCGAAGGAGAAGAAGAATTGTGCTCGGGCATTTGCGAGGTTTGGTAGAGCTGCAAATCAGTCATCTTTGATACCACCATCGTTACTTCCCCTTAAAAATCAGAATTCAAAAGCACCCACACACAGGAGACTTATGGAGTGAGACCGCCTCTTAGGCGAGCGAAAAGATTTGGTCTTTCAGAATTTGTTGTTTTTCTCTTTAATTTTTTAGGGGGCGTGGGGGGACTGGGGATGATGTCTCGTGATCGAATCCCAAAAAACAATGAAATAGAAATCCATAGTAACCAACCCACGACAAGTGACAACACAAAGTTCTGTCGATGTGCGGGAAAATTCAGGGGGTTTTTATCGGCGATAGAGACAGCTGCTGAATGGTAAAAATATTTTGCGGCTCTTGAATTGTTTAAAGCCCTTCCTAGAAAAAGAAGAAATTGTTTTGCAGCTCTTCAATTGTTTTGTTTAATACTTTATTTTTTTTATTTTTTATGTTTTTTGTTATATTTTTGTTTTTTTTTATTAGTATATATGTTATTTTAGTTTTTATTTTATATATATATATATATATTTTTGTTTTATTTTATTTTATATTTTATTTTTTGTATATTTTATTATAATTTTATTAAGGATGCTTCATTACATTTCCATTTGTTGTTTAGGGTATTTTGATTATACAATGTGATCATTGACATAGGATATTGATCATAGCAATGATATTGATCATGATGATGATGAGTATGAAGATGAGGAAGATGATGATGATGATGATGGTGATGGTGATGGTGATGACGATGATGATCACGATGAAGATGCTGATCATGATGATGATGATGATCATGATGATGGCGACGATATTGAAGATAATGATGAAGACGATGAAGAAGAAGAAGAAGATGATGATGATGATGATGATGATGATGATCAAGAAGACAACGATGATGATGAGGAGAAGGAGGAGGAGGAGGAGGAGGAGGAGGAGGATGATGACGACGACGATGATGACGATGATGATGATGCCGATTATGAAGATGATGATGATGATGGTGATGTCAATGTCAATTATGATGAGGATGATGATGGTGATGATGATGATAATGATGATGATGATGATGGTGATGATGATGATGGCGATGATGATCATGATCATGATGATGGTAGACGACGACGACGATGATGATGATCAGGATGATGTTAATGATGAAGAAAAAGATGATGATGATGATGGTGATGATTATGAAGATGAATAAAGTGTTGAAGATGACGATGATGATGAAGATGATGATGATGATGACAATGATGATGATGATGATGATGATGATGATGATGATGAAGATGATGATGATGATGATGATGATGAAGATGATGATCATTTTTTATTATGATGATGAGGAATTAAGGATGATGAAGATGATGAATAAGATGATGATGATGATGATGATCGTCATCGTCATCGTCATTAAATTCCTTATTAGACCTAGTACTAATTAGTGGTATCATGATGATGATGAATAAGATTGATGATGATCATGATGAAGCTGGAGATGACGATGATGATCATGATGAAGATGATGATCATGATGACGATGATGATCATGATGATGATTACGATATTGATCATGATGAAGATGGTGACGATGATGATGACAATGATGATGATGGCGATGATATTGATCATGATTATCATCATGATGATGAAGATGAGGAAGATGATGATGATGACAGTGAAGATGGTGATGATCATGATGATCATGATGACAGCGACGATATTGAAGATGATGATGAAGATGATGATGATGAAATTGATGATGATGAGGATGATGATGAAGATGATGATGATGATGATGGCAATGATATTGATCATGATGAAGATGAGGAAGATGATCACGATGATGATGAATATGGTGATGACAATGATGATCATGATTAAGATGATGGTCATGATCATGATGAGAATGACGATATTGAAGATGATGATGAAGACAATGATGATGAAGTTGTTGTTGTTGTTGATGATGATGATGATGATGTTGATGGTGATGATATTCATGATGATGACGAAGATGATGAAGGTGGTGGTGGTGAAGATGATGGTCATGATGAAGATGATGATGGTGGTGGTGGTGGTGAAGATGATTAAGGTGGTGGTGGTGGTGAAGATGATGATTATGATGAAGATGATGATGATGACGGCTATTGTGATGACGGTGTTGACGATGATGATGACATTAGAGGAAATTTGGGGTCTAAAATGGGCCTTATAAGAAAACACACCAACAGCAAATTTTGTGAGTTGGAATTCAAGAATCAATAGAATTTCAATAAAATGAGTCAACCATAATGGTTGAATTGACATATTTGTCATAAAAGAAAACTACTTTTTTTGTTTTTATTTTCGACATGTCTCCCTGTGTTTTTACTTAAATTCTGAGTGGAAGAGCTCGTTAGATGTGGAATTTAATTCCGCATCCAACGAGTACCCACACTGCATACTTTTGATGGACCCCTCTACCCCAAAAACAAGAAATACCTGCAAAACCGTGATTTCTTGTTTTTGGGGTAGAGGGGTCCATCAAAAGTATGCTATGTGGGTACTCGTTGGATGCAGAATTAAATTCCGCATCCAATGAGCTCTCCTGCTCATAATTTGAGTAAAAACACAAGGAGATATGTTGAAAATACAAACACAAAAAGTAGTTTTTTCATTATTCCTCCAAAATTAATAACTATTATTTTATTATTTTAACTATTATTTTAATATTTTAACTATTATTTTATTATTTTCCTTAGGAGGCCCATTTTAGACCTCAAATTTCCTCTAATGTGATGATGATGATGATGATGATGATGATGATGAAGATGATGATGATGAGGATGAGGATGATGAAGATGATGATGATGTTGGTGGTGGTGGTGAAGATGGTGATCATGATGAAGATGATGACGATGACGAAGATTGTGATGATGGTGATGATGATTAGGATGATAATAGTGGTTTAAACATAACTAAATAGTCTTGATGATAATGATGGTGATGATAAGGATGATGATGATGATGGTGATGATGATGTCGATGATGATGATGAAGATTATGGTGAATATGATGATGATGAGGATGAGGATGATGAAGAAGATGATGATATTGCTGGTGGTGGTGAAGATGGTGATCATGATGAAGATGATGATGACGACAGAGATTGTGATGATGGTGACGAAGATGATGATGATAATGATGGTTTAAACATAACTAAATAGTCGTGATGATGATGATAGTGATGATGATGATGAAATATAGGCAGTGTGTGTGTAATATAGGAATGCAATTTGCATGCTATAATCAATAATACTTTAACAATGTTTTCCTACACCTCAATTTAGTTTCATTGACAAATTATTAAAAACATAAACGAAAAAAAAGGGGGGAACAAAAAGGAAAAGAAAGGAAAAATATAAAGTACACATGACAAATTTATGTATTAGGATTTGCATTCATAGGCATAGAGATTCATATTCATCCATGGGAGTGTAGTCTCTAATAGAAGTAAAAAAATATATGAATAAATCCTCATAACCTATAATCCTGAGATGAATAGCTTTGAGTTCCTCACAATTTATTACCATATGAAAACATCCTCCCATCTAAATCCCATTGCTTTAGACGACTTCCATTCTTGTCTTCTGAGGTTGGAAATCTATGCAAAGATTGGCTCCCAATACGTAATACAATGACTTGAAATGATTGATACAGTGGAAATATATTATATATTTACTTGATACCAATGTACTAGGATTTTATTCCTTTCCTAAAATATTAAATCCTTCATTATCTTATAACTACACTAAGAAAAAGGTGGTGTAAACATTACATATATAACCTGAATTTGAGATTTCTTTTTACATATAATTATGTATCATTATTAATTAAAGGTGTACACAACAATCCCTCTATAAAATCTAATTTCATAGCAATTGTTAAAAAACACTTAGTGACTTTGTATTCCTACAAGTAGATACAAAACTCACAAATATACACTTCAAAACCTATTTAAGGAGTCCCAAAATAAACCTTAAGATAGCCAAAAAAGAATATAATTTCGTAAAAAAAATTTCTTCCCAAACACCATGTAATGATAAAATCAACCATGAGAGAAAAATACATATCAGTTGGAAATATCCTAGTGTTTGTCTACAAAGATTGGTACGGAAACTACAATTTTGTATGCTTGTTTAGATTGAATATCTTTACTCCCTAGATTCTACTTTATCCCACCTAAAAACATATTTTTTGTGCCTAATCTATAATGCGAATAACTTGTGAACTATCAACACAAAATCTAAAATTATGGTCATCTTTAGTGTAATAGGCATTGTTGGGCACCATTTTGACCCCTTTTTGCCACTTAGATATCTTTCATTTCCCTTCATAAAACCTTCATTTTTTATTAGAAAAGCCTTAAAGTTCACCCACGAACCTTTCTTAAGAGGTATAATGTCATTACTTTCTAATAAATTGAGTTTTGAGACTTTTTAAGCATTTTAACTAAGATTTTTATTTAGATTACGAGATGTACTAACTTCCCGTATTATCTCCAAGATTGAGCATTTGTAGGACAGCTAGGCGGGAATTGGAAGATAGAGGAAAGATCCTCAGTGTCCAAGCATGGATGAACATTCAATGGATCAGTGATGTGGCCTTTATAGATGTCAAGTCAACCTCAGTCGAAGGCAGCCACCTGTGCTCCCGTTCAACACAAAAGAAGGGGCAGTTTTGATTTTGTTGAGTTTCACGATTTTGATGAGGATCTCGATGGCTATGTTTATTAATTAGTTTACAGGATTATAGCATTTCCAGTTTTATTTCAAATTTGTATAAGTACTTAACAAAACAATGAAGAACCATCACGATTTTGGGAAGAATGCATTTTGCTTCTGAACTGCGTGGTTTTGCTGTGTAATTGATTTATGGTGAATACATTCAGAGTTTAGTTCTGTAATTCTTCAACTGTGTGTGTGAACAAGGCTTTGGAGGGCCCTCTTGTTGAGTTTACACACTCTTTTACTTGCCAGTGAATGCGATTTAGATGTTTGCAGCGATTTGATTTGATGCAGGCAATTTAGATTGTGAAATTGGTATGTGTTAATCCATGTAGGATCTAGTTCATTATTGTAGAACGAATTCAACTAGTTTTTAATCAATTTCATAAAAAGCTCTGTTATCTTGTTTAATGGTTTAAGCTGCTATTCCATTGTGCTGCATATCACTTACATTGTTTGATAAACTCTGTTATTTTACTGGTTAAATACTGAAAGCATTGATGGCTCAGACCATGATTTCTATATACCATATATTGCTGTTTATTCAATGGTGAAGTGGTAAAGGACAATTATAAATTATGAACACTCTCTTGTAAGGGAATTTAATTAATAACTGTTCATTCAGCACTGGAGTATTGAGCAAAACTTTGTAGTCTGTATCCTAGGGTTAGAGTTATTGTTTAATTGCTTTTTATCTCAGTTCTTTCACCAATAGACTGCTTTCATAACTAGAATGCTGTGTACTTGAAAGGAAACAAATGAAGTTAACCCTGTAAAATGATTTTTGTATCTTTAAGTTGCAGTATTGTTCATCTGATAGTAGATTCAATTCACAGATAATTAAATTATCCAAACAAGTCTAGCTCTAGGTCCTAAAACTTGGACATGCCTCTAAGCTTATTGACCCGGATTGATATAAATTTAAGGACTGATTCACATTGGTAGATCAGAGCCCAACATTTTGGCTCCATTGCCGAGGAGGCATTGTAGAAGCAGGCTTAGGAACTTTAGTTTTCTGATAAAAACAAAATTTTCAACAAAAACACAGAATAGGTTTTACTTTTATGTCAAGACTAAGAGACGAGAAAGGAAGATTTCTTAAAAAACCCTCAAAAACAGAAGTAACAGGAGCTTCTCTTCCAAAAGGATTCATCTCAACAATAGGTACTTCTAAAATGGCTGAGGAAGAGACAACAAAAGGACCAACTGCAGAACAAAGAAGAGAATATGAGAGGATGCTGGAAATAGAAAACAAACGCAGACAGGAGAGAAGAGAAGAAGAAAGGCGACATGAAAGAGAAGAAGAGAGGAGACATGACAGGGAAGAAGAAAGGAGACAAGAGAGGGATGAAACAATTGAAGGAGATCAGGAAGCCACTTTCAAATTCCCCATCTTGGATACTAGTATTATCTTAGGTGAAGATGTAAAAATGAAGAACATTCCACCCTCTGTTTTACCAAACTTCTATGGCATGACCTCTGAAGACCCTGACTCTTTCCTATTCAAGTTTGATATCTTGTGCCAAACTTATGGATACACTGATGACACCCATAAACTTCATCTTTTCCCTGCTACCCTTAAAGTAGCTGCTTTAAAATGGTTCATGGGTTTAGGAGAGCATTCTATTACTAGCTGGGATGAGATGAGGAAGATTTTTCTTCGAAAATATCAGGCATATTGTAGATCGAAGGATCCAAAGGATGACATTTTTGGAATGACTCAACAGGAGGATGAGAGCTTGGAGGAGTATTTGGAAAGATTTTCATATAACCTACAGAAATCTAAATACAATTCTTTAACACCAGAGATGATTAGAACAATATTTCTGAAAGGAATAAAAGAAGAGCATTTAGATATTTTGAATGATATGGGAAAATGTGACATTTCTTACCTTCCTTTTGATGAGATACAAGATTTATGTCAGAAATATTCAAGAGGGAAGGCTAGGACTAGAAAAAGGGACATCACTACCAAAGTAAATAAGTCTGCAAACAGTGGTATTTCTAGGGCTGAGCTTGGAAATCTGTTAGAAGATTTCAAGACTGATTTATTGAGCACATTAGGCACACAGGTTGAAGTAGAAAAAACCAAGAAAAGACAAGAACAACAGGACCAGCAAGATCAATTTTTGTCTATCTTTTGTTCTAAGTGTAGAAAGAAACATCCGCTCAAAGAATGTCCTTTAAATGCTGTTGAAATTTGTGGTTTATGTACTTTTAATCATAAAACTGATGACTTCCCTAGGTTGAAAGAGTTGCAGGAAGCTCGAATGGAGGAGAATCAAAGCATGGAGTCTCTCTACTTTATGGGACAACGAAGACCTTGGAAGCCACGATATTCAGGTATGTCTCAAGACCCTATGTAGCAATTTCATACAAATTATCAAACTCCTATTCAGAACTCTTGGAGTGCACCCATGCCCTGGAAAACTTGGTCTCCTCCATTAGCCCAATCTACTCCAAATTGGAGAGGTTATACCCATGGTAACCAGAAATACCGGCAAGATTATTTGCAACCCTATCAACAACATTCAGCCTATCCTCAATACCAGCAGCATCAAGTCCAAGCTCCTTCTTATAAAGCCCCATCTTACCAAGTCCCATCTTTCCAACAACCCAATATGGCTCCTCAATTGGGTCCACCACCTCAACAACTTAAATTTCCATCCAATCAATCTCCACCTCGGCCTACCCAATTGCCAGCTCAGCCAATTCCAAATCCAAATAATAAAACAGATAGACCCATGTACAATGTTGATGATGGATCACTTCCCTACTCAATCCTTCCATTGCAAAATATCAATTTAAAGTCTGGGAAAACTTTACAAAAAGAATCTCCTGTTATCTTAGAAGAACAAACAGAAAATGAGAAAAATCCAAAAAAATTAAATACAGAAAAATCTCAATCAGAAAATCAGAATCAAAAAGGAAAAACATTAGTATCATATGAACCTCCTTTCCCAGAAAGGTTGGTGAAAGAAAAACCTTCAATTTCCTTACCTGATTTTGATGTTTTGAATGAGTTAACAAATGTATATGTCAAAATTCCTTTACTGCAGGCTATAAAGGATATTCCAATTTACACTAAAGAAGTTAAGGAATTATGTCTTAATAAAAGGAAGAAGGATCCATCAAAAATTCATGTGGTAGGCAATCTAGCAGGACTAATGTCTAACACTATTTTCATTGAAAAGTATATGGATCCTGGGATTCCAATGGTTACGATTACTATTAATAATTTTTCAATTCCAAAAACATTGATCGATTTAGGTGCTTCCATTAATGTTATGACACTTGAGACAATGGAATATCTTCACTTAACGAATCTCAGACCAACCACAACAGTCTTGGAATTAGCTGATAGGTCTATAATTACACCTGAAGTGGTCTTAGAAGATATCATTTTTTCTTTATACTCCTGGGAGTATTTTGTTGATTTTATCGTGTTACAGCCAAAATATAACCTAGGAGCTCACCCTTTGATTCTTGGCAGACCATGGCTGGCAACAACAGATGCCTTCATAGGGTGTAGGTCAGGTAGCATGCTTATTTCACATGGGACAGAAAGAAAACAAATTACACTTTACCCTTCTTCCCAAAGACCTTCTACATTAGACCAGCTGTCCTAGATTAATGAGACTAAGGAACAAGAAGAAGAAGTAATTCAGCCTATCCTGAGTATCAACCAGTTCTTTGACTTTCAGGAAGCAAACAATGAAGATTTGTTAGATTATTTTATTGCTGAACCTGACATTTCTGAAGAATTACGAGATATGCAATATGCTGCGGCTGATCAATTTTTGGGTTATAATTTTCAGGAAAATTGCACAGTACATTCTCTAGCATTGGCACTTCATAATATTCTTAATGTTCATTCAATCACAGATATTCATATTAAAACCATTGAAATTAGTCCTGGTAAACAATTGAATATAAGTGCACATCTTAATCCATCACAGGAAGAGCAATTAATTACTTTACTGAATAAACATTCCCATGCATTTGCTTGGGAATACACGGATATGCCAGGTATTCATCATGAGACATGCACTCACCACATTTACACAGATGATAAGATCAGGCCTCTTAGACAATCACAATGCAGAATGAACCCTATATTAAAAGAAATAGTCAAGGAAGAGCTGTAAAAGTTGTTAAAAGTAGGGTTTATCTACCCCATTTCCGATAGCCAGTGGGTTTCCCCCTTGGTTGTTGTCCCTAAAAAGAACGGTAAATAGCGCATATGTGTGGATTACAGGGAATTAAATAAGGCAACATTAAAAGACTACTTTCCATTTCCTTTCATTGATCAAGTGTTGGATACCCTAGCTGGTAAAGAATACTTTTCATTTTTAGATGGTTTCAGTGGGTATAATCAAATCAGTATTGCAACAGAAGACCAGGACAAAACCACCTTTACATGTCCCTGGGGAACCTATGCCTAGAAGGTTTTACCTTTTGGCTTATGTAACGCCCCAGCTACCTTTCAGAGGGCAGTCTTGGCCATCTTTTCAGACCTAATTCATGAGTGTGTCAAAATTTACCTGGATGATTTTACTATATATGGAAGTACCTTTGAGGATTCCTTGGCAAACCTGGAGAAAATTTTAAAAAGGTGTGTTGACTCAAATCTTTCCCTCAGTAATGAAAAATGTTTTATGATGATGACTGAAGGGATAGTTTTAGGACATCACATTTCTGCATCTGGTATAAAAGTAGATCCTGATAAAATTCAAATTATTGACAATTTATCTAAACCAACAACTCAAACAGATGTAAGAAGCTTTTTAGGGTATGCAGGCTATTATCGTCGGTTTATTGCAAATTTCAGTAAGATAGCTCTGCCATTGTTCAAATTGCTTTCCAAGGATGTGAATTTTAATTGGGATACTGATTGTCAATCTGCATTTCAGACCCTTAAGGAGTAGCTCTCAACTGCACCCATTTTGAGAGGACCAAATTGGGCATTACCTTTTCATATTTCTACTGATGCCTCTGCTACTGCAATAGGGGCCTCATTGGGCCAGAAAGAACATACTTTGACTTATGCAATCTATTTTATAAGTAAAAATCTAACACCTGCAGAGTTAAACTATACAGTCACTGAAAAGGAAATGTTGGCAGTGGTTCATGCTGTAAATAAGTTCCGTCATTACATAACAGGTTATGAAATTTTTGTCCATACAGATCATTCAACCTTACGATATTTAATGAACAAATCTATCACTAATGGTCGGATTACTAGATGGTTGTTATTAATGCAGGAATTCAACATCACTGTTCTAGATCGACCTGGATGAGAAAATCAAGTAGCAGACTTCCTGTCTCGTTTACACAATACTGGTGAGATTGTTCCTGTTTCTGATAGTTTTCCTTATGAACATCTCTTTGCAATTTCTGTTATCACTCCTTGGTATGCTGACATTGCTAATTACTTATCATTAGGACAATTACCACCATCTCTGACATCTAAAGAAAAGAAAAAGATAA
>LPNX010650364.1:646350-662207 GCA_001517045.1 Pseudotsuga menziesii
GAATTTCAGTGAAGCTGAAGGAATCTGAGATAGCAGCAGACAGAAGACATCAGAAAGACAATCAGAATACAAACCAATTTCATCAAGCAGCACACTCATCATACAGAGACATCCAACAAAGTATGTAAGAATTTATAGTTTTTATGTTTTAAAAAGGTTCAGAACTCTTTGTTTTTAAGTGATGACATGTTACCAATTATTATAAAGCTTGACTGCCTATTTTTTATTATTCTGATAGTCTCTGCCAATACTCCATTTTTTATCCAGTAATCTCTGCCAATACTCCATTTTTCTTCCTGTAGTCTCTGCCAGCACTTCATTTTTTCCACCCTAGAGGTCAAGATGGTTGTCAAGATCAAACCCAAGGGAAATTTTAAATGGCCAAAAGACTATACTGCATTCTACAGGATATGTATTGCATTCTACAGGCATAGTTTTATTCTTGGTTTAAAGACAAACAGGTTCTTCTCAGCAAAAAGTGAAATATTTTGACATAAAAGAATTCCAAAAGTTTCTTTTATATATATATTTAGTGCATCATGCATTAGGGAATTTGAGGAAGAAAACAAGGTTATATATATCTTCAGCACATTTTTTATAAAGGAAAAAGGTTTATTTTAAGAGAAAAAAATTCCTTTTATTATAGCCTATTTATTAAAAAACATTGGGTATACAACGAGACTGAAGTATACATTACAGCTGGTGCATTAAACGATGGGCATATAAAATATTATAAATCAAAACCTTACCTTTCATTTTCATGAGTAATTGAATGAAGAAGCACGTTTTTGAAATGATGATAGAAAACGTGGAAAGATGCCCCACGACAGCATGTAAGTAAAACTCGATTCCTGCATTATGTATTGGTAAAATTAGAGACCACGACTTGGTGATTTTCCTGGAGGCCAAGTTCAATTGTTGTCTCTGCAAAAATTGAGTGCCGTGGAAGATAATTGACAGTGAAAAGGAAGCTGTGAGTTACAGGAAGTGTGAAATGCACCATTTGCTGAAGAAATCATGCAGGAAGAGAGACAGTCAGTAAAAAGAAAGTGTGCAGACACTATTTGCTGAAGAAATCACGTAGGAGGAAAGACACTCAGTGTGAGGGACGCCGTGGATGCTCCAATCACTATGGAAATTGTGCAGGAGGAAGTAAAAATAATCACACCAGAGAAGAGGTAAAGCTTAAAACCCTTTTCTTTGCTGAATACTCTGTTCAGACCAATAGAAATCCTACATTTTCAGAGTATTGTTGAGGAAATAGGAAGAAAAGGCAGAGTTAAAGGTTGAAAGGTTCCTGTTTTCAATTTAAATTCAAAATGTCATCTAGATTGGAACCAGCAACATTTAATCCCAATGATATTCATGAGATTTGCCTTGAGATTTTTGAAAATAAGCAGTGGGTAAATTTCTTTGAAAAATTTAATGGGCATAATGAGCAGGCTAGTCTTGTTTTTGCTGAAACCTTTGATGGAGAAAGAGTTATAGTGGGGAATTTGCATTTTAGACTGTCAGAAGACATCCTAGCACAAGTTACTGGCTTGCCACAGCAAGGAGAAAGGTTTTTCAAGACTAAACAGTTTAAAGAGAAAGCATGGATGCCATTTTTGTGCAGGTCAAGAGCAGGGTTAGTCAATTGGAAGAAAGGGATACCAAGAAGTTGGCTGGTTCATCCATGGGATGAAATAGTTTACATCATTCAAAAATTTATTACTTGTGAAGGCAGGTTCAGCATTGTTTATCTTTATCACATCAAGCTGCTACAGCATTTAAAAGGTGAATGTGAGATCAATATGCCCTATTTTTGGCTACAGAGTTTGACTAAGATGGCTAAAGCTGTCCAAAGGTTCCCTAAAGACAAGATGACAAGCCTTTTTCACTATGGGCTTATTAAAATCATCATCCAACATGAGTTACAAAGGCAGAATTTGACATGGTCAGGATTTCTAGTTCATAATCAGTTTGAAGAATAGGAAGAATTGCTTGAAGAAGGTCTCAAAGAAGATGAATTGTTGATGATCACATACCCTAAGGCAACAAGCTCAAAACCGCCAAAGGGGAAGAAGAAAAAGAAAGAGGTATTGCTGATTACTGATGATGAAGACAACTCTGAGGTAGCAAGTTCAAAACAGCCTCATAGAAGGATGCAAACCAGAAGTGTGAAGAGAAAAGAAAAACAGTATCAAAAACAAGATCAAATCTTCACCACCTACCAGAGAAAGCCAAGAAAGTATAATCAAGCTCAAAGCCAATCAGCATTAGAAGATGAGGAACATATGCAAGCCTTGGGGAGTCAAGAAGAAGATCCAGCAGCTGAATTAGGACAGGATATCTAAGACCTTGATGAGGTGATCAAGAAGGAAAAAAGGATCAACCTCTTCTTAGACCAGCAAGAGAAGGAAAAAGAAAAGCAGTTAGGACAGGAATTACCTAAAAGTTCAGCTTCTCTTTTCTCAAAACAACAAGCTATGGAAAGGGAAAAATAAGATTCAGCCCAAGAGCATGAAGAATGTGGAATAGATACCAATTCTGAGCAACTTCCAATAAAAATGAACAAAAAGAAGGCTTCTAAAAGCAATAAAGAGATTAAAAGATTAAAACTTGAAATAGAGGAACTTGAGCAAAAGAATGAGAAGCTAATAGAAGTCAACAGGAAGCTGAAGGTTCAGAGGACACGCATTACTAAACAAGCATACAGATGGTATAAGCAAAGGAAGGTTTATAAGGCTAAGTATGAGAGACTGAAGGTCCTCTATGCATCTCGGGCTTCAACAGATGCATCATCATAGACAGAAGACTAGAAGCAAGATGATCAGCAGTAAAATTTTGGTTTTGAACAGGGTCAAACATTTTTGGCATGGGGACATGCAGCAGTTTCCTCTTGGGGGAGATGTTGGGCACCATTTTGACCCCTTTTTGCCACTTAGATATCTTTCATTTCCCTTCATAAAACCTTCATTTTTTATTAGAAAAGCTTTAAAGTTCACCCATGAACCTTGGTTAAGAGGTATAATGTCATTACTTTCTAATAAATTGAGTTTTGAGACCTTTTAAGCATTTTAACTAAGATTTTTATTTAGATTACGGGATGTACTAACTTCCCATATTATCTCCAAGATTGAGCATTTGTAGGATAGCTAGGCGGGAACTAGAAGATAGAGGAAATATCCTCAGTGTCCAAGCATGGATGAACATTCAACGGATCAGTGATTTGGCCTTTACAGATGTCAAGTAAACCTCAGTCAAAGGCGGCCACCTGTGCTCCCGTTCAACACAAAAGAAGGGGTAGTTTTGATTTTGTTGAGTTTCATGATTCTGATGAGGATCTCGATGGCTATGTTTATTAATTAGTTTACAGGATTATGGCATTTCCAGTTTTATTTCGAATTTGTATAAGTACTTCACAAAACAATGAAGAACCATCACGATTTTGGGAAGAACGCATTTTTCTTCTGAACTGCATGGTTTTGCTGTGTAATTGATTTATGGTGAATACATTCAGAGTTTAGTTCTGTAATTCTTAAACTGTGTGTGTGAACAAGGCTTTGGAGGGCCCCCATCGTTGAGTTTACACACTCTTTTACTTGCCAGTGAATGCGATTTAGATGTTTGCAGGGATTTGATTTGATGCAGGCGATTTAGATTGTGAAATTGGTATGTGTTAACCCCTGTAGGATGTAGTTCATTATTGTAGAACGAATTCAACTAGTTTTTAATCAATTTCATAAAAATCTCCGTTATCTTGTTTAATGGTTTAAGCTGCTATTCCATCATGCTGCATATCACTTACATTGCTTGATAAACTTTGTTATTTTACTGGTTAAATACTGAAAGCATTGATGGATCAGACCACGATTTCTATATACCATATATTGTTGTTTATTCAATGGTGAAGTGGTAAAGGACAATTATAAATTATGAACACTGTCTTGTAAGGGAATTGAATTAATAACTGTTCATTCAGCGCTGGAGTATTGTGAAAAACTTTGTAGTCTGTATCCTAGGGTTAGAGTTATTGTTTAATTTCTTTTTATCTCAGTTCTTTCACCAATAGACTGCTTTCATAACTAGAATGTTGTGTACTTGAAAGGAAACAAATGAAGTTAACCCTGTAAAAGGATTTTTGTATCTTTAAGTTGCAGTATTGTTCATCTGACAGTAGATTCAATTCACAGAAAATTAAATTACCCAAACGAGTCTAGCTCTAGGTCCTAAAACTTGGACATGCCTCTAATCTTATTGACCTGGATTGATATAAATTTAAGGACTGATTCACATTGGTAGATCAGATCCCAACAGGCATTACACTTTTACATTCGAAATGCACTTTTCCAATTTGGTGAAACACATGAAAATGACATAATGCAAAATATTATTTTCTATAGGACAAATAAAGTACTAAATAAAACAGGTTTGTGTAATAGTCAACGATTCTCATTAGTACAACAACCTTGAGGATTCCCAATACAAAAGCACAATATAGGTCGCAAGGGACATAATGACATGTGTACCTATGTCTATAAACATATAATAGATATATTGTTTACCAAGTGAAACTAAGGGTGAAAAGAATACATGTAGATTATCGGCCAAGTGTTGCCATACAAATAATGAAAATAAACCTTCATGATCCTTTCGTCGCTAAGATATCACTTTTATCCCCTATTATATCCACTTACCACCAACCCTTATTAACTTATAATATATCATTAAATCCATGTAAACCCTAACCCTTATGACCATGAATTCATAACCACTAACACCTATAACATATAACTTTAATCCTTAATACTTAGCATATATCTGTAATCCTTAATCCTTAACAATGATTTCAACCCTTAGCATTGATACTTCATCGCTATAGCGATGTTCTTGGTTCTATCTCCTTAATGCGATTAATTGTCACCATAAACTAGGTAGTTGGTTGATTTTCCATCAAAATATCATGCTCTTTTTGAACATATGCCCCAAATTTATCTTGATTAATGAGACATTGGTTTTTATAATCAATAGTCAAGTTATGTTGTATAGAAACACACTCATTTTATGTGGTGTCCTACTTAATGTCGTATTGTCCAAATAGATTGAACATGCATGTGGGTTATTATCCCAAAACCACATGAAATATTACATTAGTCATTATCGCCTAATAGTTTAAACTACAATATACTTTCCATTGTTGATTCTTCATCTCCTTGCCTCACATGAAATCAACCACTCATGAATCGTACTTTTGATTTCTCTTAAAGTGCTTCTAGTTAGCTTCATCTTCATTTGATGCTCTTACTCAATGGTAAACATTAACGCATTTTAAGCCATCATTTTAATCGAGTATGGATTGTCTCCCATTTTGAGTATGTATTTATTAGACATGATATTATGTTTCCACGACATCACTCATATTAATAGGAGAGATGTAGAGAAAAACATCCAGCTCATAGGTCAAATTCACCTCTTGGATCATATTTACTCTTACTAACTCACTCTACAAATACTAGGGGAACACAATCTTGTTCTTAATCCATACAACACCTATCGAGAAATACTATAAGCAATCATATAGGAAAAAATTCAAAAGAGAATGGTCTACTATACAAATTATATTGTTTGAAATTAGGGACCAATTGGTTTCAATGAAACCACTAGAAATGGTATTTTGTTATTGTGCATAGTGTATTTTCTTGTTCACACAATTCCTTTAATATTTTTCAATCAATATGGTATCAAACTACCAATGATATAAATACATCCAACATTGTAGCCAACATGATATAGTATCATGATTCAACACAATTTGGAAAACCTTATATGAGATAGAAAGAACATTATATGACATTCTTTCGTCGCAATAGTGCCGTTCTTGACCTTTCATCACTATAGTGAAGTTATTGAACTATAGTTGCAATAGAAACAAACTATTGTCGGAATAGCGACCAAATTTCAAGAATGTCGCTATAGCGATGAACGTCGGGCCCATTTTCATTTTTTTCCATTTAAACTATTTTTCCATGAAAACAACAATTTTAACTTTTTCATGGAAAAATTTCGTGGGAAAATTGAGCCATATGTAGTAGTGATTCATTCTCTCTCTTTGCATTATTTTCTCAAAGAGATTATACACTAACATTTGAAGAAGTTATCAAAGAATAAGTATGGTCACAATCCATGGATGAAGAAATAGAGTGCATTGAGAAGAATTAAACATGGGAGATGGTAGATGTATCGAAAGATAAAGATGTAATTACATTGAATGGATTTACAAGACCAAGAAAGATGCTGATGGTAATTTGTAGAAGAACAAGGATATAATGGGTGCAAGAGATTTCACACAGCAGCTCAGCATTCACTTCAATGAAACCTTCACACCAGTCACAAGCATGGATACTATCAGAACAATTTTTCCTATCACTGCACAAAACAAATGGATGTTAAGTCATCATTTTTTAATGGCTATCTAGATGAAGAAGTATATGTGGAATAACCACAAGGCTATGAAGTTACAAGTTAATAGAGCAAATTATACAGGCTAAAAAAGGAACTCTATGGTTTGAACCAAGCTCCAAGATCTTAGTACAGTCAAATTGATTCATATCTCACAGAAAATGGATTTCACAGAAGTGAATGTGAACCGACACTGTACACCAAATTTAATGAGAAAAGTAACATGTTAATTTTCTATCTGTGACCCAGGTTCTATCCCTTCCCTTGTGCGCAACAAAGACCAAGATATAGACCTGACAAAGCAAGGCTCATTCGGGAGCACTTGCGATGCAGATGCAGTCTCACTCGCGATATATTTCTATTGGGTAAATGCAAGAACCAGGTTTCTGTAGTTGGGTGGGGAAATTTCAAGTCTCTTGGCCTTCTACCAAGGTGCTCGATGAAGGATGGTGGGTGGGATATTGCTACTTATTATATATAGTTAATCTGTGGTACAAATTATCCTTAGACATGTGTTGTAACAACAAACCTAATGCACCATGGATACATTCACAATAATCGTATGACAAACACATATAATCTTTGTTGTAAGAAAATACAAAAACATACATTTATAGTAACACACACACACACACACACATATATATATGACTTAATCATATTGGCCATTCACACATTTTACACAAAATCTAATGTGGAAACCCATCCAGGAAAAAACACAAAGGAAGTCTTCATCTCACATGAAAAATATATGTCACCTTTGGTATTTGCACTAAGCTAAATAATCCATTCTATGTATTTCTTCGTTTATCTATACATGATTATTTCTCCTCTCATTCTCTTTAATCTTATGTTTCGCTACCCTTCGTCTACTTAACTATACTAATCATCCATTGTATCAACTCAATCTCTAATATGACTCCTGCTAATTATATCCACATAGCCTAGATTGACTCAATCTCTACTCCACCCTGTGCACTCAGCTGTAGGTATTTCAGCTCTTCTATACAACTAAACGACTCATTAAACTAAGA
Source organism: Pseudotsuga menziesii (assembly GCA_001517045.1). Lineage (NCBI taxonomy): Eukaryota > Viridiplantae > Streptophyta > Pinopsida > Pinales > Pinaceae > Pseudotsuga > Pseudotsuga menziesii. Next base: position 653,826 of record LPNX010650364.1, read on the forward strand.
ATAATACAAATAATACTGTAACTAAATGGCCAGGTGATAGTGAGACTAACATCAATAGACCCTCTTGAGGATAGCTCGCATACAGCTTGGGTTCCTCATTTTATAGGTTCCTACATGTCTTTTTCAACCGACTTCATGTAGTTAACCAACAATTTGTCCTTCCTATTCTATCAACACATGACAATAGGCACTAATGACCTGACTTACAAATATTCTTTCATACGTGTGGGTCCCACAAAATCTATTCAAATTCATACCCATGAACTTTCTGGGCTGTCACTTTCTATCCGTTGCACCATTGCAGGTATTCTCACATGGTTAACTCTAAATACAGCCTTCCTTTTTGAATCCTTTCCTTCTGTCGATGTTCCTCTTCCATCGTGCACTCTCTTCTGTTGTGAACTCTCTTCTTTCATGAATTCTCTTCTTCTTCTTCTTCTTCTCTTATCTCTTTCTACTTATGTTCCTCTTATGTCACATATTCCTTCCTTACTAATTCTTCTATATTATCCTTCCTTCCTTCCTCCTTAGATTCTTCTGTTGTAGCTCCTTTTCCTTATTCTCCTTCTTTCTCTAATTTCATCGCAGGTCCTTTTACTTCTTACGACTTGACCCTTTTCATAATTAGGCATAATTCTAACTAAATTCTACCTATCATTCCCTAGGCCCAACAGGCCCCTATCACTCACATGTGGCTCGTCCCAAGCCAAGAAAATATATTCTTCCATTTCCTTACTTGTGTCAACTTGACCTTGAAAATATTTCAAGATTCTCAGTTCTTTCTCTACTTCCTATTGCACATCTTCCTCTACTTTCTGTAAATTATCCACAATGTTGGAACTGAGGTGTTCCATTAGTATGAGCGTTATTTCTTATAATTCCCATTGTACTCTATGGTATACATGCTGAATAATTCCTGTAACTCTTTCAGCTTCTTCCTAAAACTCTTCAACCTTATCGCACTCTATTGTTGTTGCATGCGCAACATCGTTACTTGCTGCTACAATTTCTTCATTTATGTCTCCTTAGAAGAATTTTGTGCTAAGGGTAACTTCTTCATCTCTTTCTTCATCTGAGTTACCTCTACCTCATCTGTACATGAATCCTCTATGACTTTCTCTAGTTTAGAATCTTGCATCAAATATTCCTAGTCCTGAGAGACTTGGTTAAAATCTTTAGCACATAGTGTTTCCGCTTCTTATAGCTTCTTTGTAGCTTCTACTAATGCTTTTGTTCTTTCTTCTATCGGATAAAGTTACTGTTTCAGAGAGGTATGAAATATGAGATGGAAAATCTCATCAACATCACTGATTCTAAAATTTGAATATAAGACCCAAAGTGCATGGCAAGGCATCTATACTTTTTCCTCTTTCCTTTCACAAGAAGAGCTTGCTGCTCAACTTCTTCTTCATCCGCAACACAACTTGGTATCTAAATGTATTCACTTTTCTACTGTTGGTAAAATATTTCATCTTTTCAACATATTCTTCTTCTTCTATGATGAAATTATTCATCTCATTGATGTCTTACATTCCATCATCAGAATCTTCCATTTCGTCTACTTCTTTGAAACATCATCACTGGTTATATCTTGAGATTCTTGTAGATATGATGGTGGCATTTTTTTTTGTTTGTCATTATATGAACACTGGATCAAACTGGCATGATATAATAATAAATATTGTGCACTCCCGTGAATTATTCCATTAGTCTATCTGGTGGATTTGGTGGGATTTCATTTCACACTCAAATTCCAATGGATTCTTCTTCATTCTTCATCAACAGTGCTGAGACAAATTTACTCTTGTGGAAACCAAAATGCATCCTCATTGTCCAACCCAGTAGGAGGGTTCGTATCCTTAGATCAAGGAGAACTAGAACTATCTTAACTTCCAATTCCATCCCTCTTTGTGGTGGAACATATCTGACAACATTTTCCTCGACCAAAATAGGTATCATGGCTTCAAACGTGAATGTTGTGAATTCAATCTTTCCAAGAATCAGAGTAATCATACTTTTGTAATAACTTACTTCAGACTTAAATGTTGCACAGAAAAAATCTTCATTGCAGTGCATCAGAATGAGTTGAGAATGAAGGGGAATGTAAAAAATACGTACTCGTTTAGGCTGTCAAATATTCATATGCATAACCATCGAATGGAATAGTGGAAACACGATCCATCATGTGAATCACAATTCCAAATGATCATACAGAAACTGCCAAATAAATCACCACTTTTCTCTATGAAGTCATTATAATTATGACGGAAGTGATTGAAAAATATGCTTCCAGATTCTCGCGTATTTTTAAACTTAATGCACTCTAGTTATCCTATAAGAAATGACAGACATCCAACTATCATATTTACATTATTCATATTTCTTGGTAAACTGTCGTAGTTCTTATGAACTATTTTCTTCGTTGCACCAGATCTCCTTTTCTTCCAACATCGTCACACTCCTTGCGACCTGTTTACTCTTTTGACAGGTCTTCTTTTCATGCAATAGACTGTGTCTTCACCTTGAATTTTTGGTCTTCATACAACGAGTCTATGAGACATCATATTTTCCTACGATATAATAGAAGTCTACGAACAAAAAAAAAAGAAAATAAAAATACTCTTTTTTTCTCTTTCTACTTTTCTCCTTTCTTGCTCCATTTTATGCAACCAAGTCATAGCTATCATGATATGGCTTCAATCGACTTCCATTAACTAAGCCTTGAACCTGTGTTCCATATAACTTTTGTGATTTCACATATCCTCCAACAGTGATATTCATGACAATATACAGTCCTAACCAATGTATTCTCAACTTTACTATATTCTTGAGGAATGTGTTGTCATACATAAGAACAAGTACTCCAACCTCAAAGTTCTTTCTCTTAATGTGTCGATCATGCCATGCTTTTTTCCTTTGTTTTTTCACATTTTGAAGAAATTATAGGACAAAACATTCTTCTCGGCGAGCTGTAAAAGTTGTGAAAATATTTATTCCATGGAATTTAAATCTGTAATCTCTATGATCACAACAATCCTTAATCTTAGGACAATATACTCGATAGGATTCACATCTTCTTGTTAATACACCAACCAAAATGGAGTTTGGCCTGTCAATTTCTTACAAGTCGTGCAATATGCCCATAATACCGCTAAAATTTTCAGATCCTAGTCATATCTTTGAACATTTCAAACATTTTGTCAATGCATTCTCCATATTTTTGTCAAATGCTTCTAAAGCTCCATTTTCTTGAGTGTGATAAGGTGTTCTCTTTCTATGACAAATTTGGAATTCCTCTGTGCATTCTGCAATCAACTAGTTGACAAAGTGCATACCTTTGTCACTTATTAAAATATTTGGACATCCAATTCATGTCATGACATTCTCAAAGAAAAAAGTCACAGCAATGGAAGCAATACAATCATTTACTAGTGCTTCTTCGACCCATCTAGTTAAGTAATCAGTCGCATTAATAATATAGTGTGCACCCGTTTGTTTTCTTGTCAGACTGATATGACCTACAAAATCCACGACCCATTTATTGAATTCTTGTAAATTTATTTGAGGTACCAACGACATTTCATCCCTTTGTGATGTATTCCTAGTCATTTAATATAAATCACAACTATGACAATAATCCTGGGCATCCACATGCATGGTAGGCCGCCATAATCCTACTTGTGAAATTTTTCCCATCGTAGATTTCCCTACATAGTGACCTCTTGAAACACCAGCACATGACTGATTTAATATCAAGAGTCACTTGTGCTCCAAAACTAAACAACAATGAATATCATCATGACACATTTTATACAATTGTCCAGCGATCAACTGGAAATACGCAACTCATGTAACAAACTATTTCTTCTGGGCCAGGATGAGCTCATCTGGTGTATAACTTGTGCTAAAAAATTGTATGATATCTTTATATTGATCATCAAATATGGTTATGGAAAATAGTTGTGCATCAGGGAGATTATCATTTATGTTACTATGATCTTAACCACTTTCTATCCTTTAAAGATGGCCTAGTCCTAAACTCAATCAATCGGGTTTAACATTTATCTCAAAATTAAATTCCTAGAAGGGGAGAAGCCATCGGCAGATATTCACCCCCAACACTGGCTTACTGACTAAGTATTTTAGTGCTGAATGGTGAATGTACATATTAAAATGTCCACCTAGTAAATAATTTCTGAATTTTTGCAATGCATCTACCATTGCTAAATGTTCTCTTTCTGTCATGAAATAATTTTTCTATATATTCAACAACATCATGCTAGTGAAGGTGTGGAAATTGAACCCAGTGATAGATTAATTTTACTCACAACAATTAACAATTGATCATGCAAAATCACTCACAAAAGAGACTGAAACTAGAGCTGAACACTAAACTGTATTAACTCAGTGTACAATATCCAACCCTGTAACATAATAGGTTGCTGAATAAATAACATACATCAGGGATTCGAATGCATGAGGAGCAATTCGAATCTAGCATAAAGCAGGCTTACTAAAAATAAACAAATCCCCCATAGGTGTAAAAAGCTGATCCCAAATCTATCATGGAGCTCACGAATTGGAAAAATGTCTTAGGCAAGCTAAAGAGTGGTGGAATGGAAGCTCATACATGCTTTTGGAAGGAGTAAAGAGTGGAGGATGAAGAGGACAAAAAACTAGTTCACCTCACCTAGTCTAGCTTTTCCATTTTCCTTAAAACACTGAAAAAGCAGGGAATAAAGCAGAAAAAGAAGAAGGGTGCCTAGGAGGCCAGGAATAAAGCATATTTGATTCCTTGGGATTTCCCATGTGCTACATGAGTCAAATAAGGCAAGTTTGACCACTATGGATAGGTAAAAGACAACTTGCACAAGGTGGGACACATGAACTAGGCTAATAAGACAGAAATAATTAAATTAATGTCGAAGTGGGTAAACTATGGGTTGATTATTATAACACCCCCCCTTAAGCCTGACTTATGAGTAATATATCAGAAAATTATAGGGCCTAGAAACAAAGCTTAGTCACCCTTTACATACTGCATGTCCATTTAAACAAGGAAAGAGGCAAAACCAACTTGGGAAAATCCTCCCTTAAACATGACTGTAAAACAAAATTTTGGAATCTTTTCTTCACTCATGCTTCACAGCATGATCAGGAATCCCCAGCAGTGATTTGAGATTGCTGAAGGTCTTCTCACAAAATGCTTTGGTGAAGATATCAGCTACTTGTTTTGAAGATGAACAGAAGAGTAGGTGAATGGTGCCATCATGCACAAGCTCTCTGATGTAGTGCATATGGATCTCAATGTGTCTAGTTCTCTGCTTCTGAACTGGATCTTTGCAGATTCAAATGGTACTCTGGTTATCATAGTAGATGGTAGTTGAGTACTCTGGTTCAAAGCCACACTCTCCAAGTAAACCCTGCAACCATAAACATTGAGTTGCTGGATTAACAACTCCTCTGTACTCTGCTTCTGTAGATGAGAGTGCAATGGCACTCTGTTTCTTGCTTGACCAGCTGATTGGCCCTTGTACAAGCATGAACACATATCTTGATGTGGACTTTCTGTCTGTGCTATCACCTGCCCAATCACTTGTTGATGTATATGTAACTTCGGAATGTATTCTTCTATGTATCTTATATATTGTAACCCGATTTTTATTCCGGGATGTTTCTATTATGTATTTGAGTCATGTGGTCATGCCCTGATGTTTCGATTGGGAGGATTAATAATGTAAACAAGTCATGTCAATTCATTAGGTAAGTCCCCACAGTTTCGGGGCACTTGAGTTATTATACACTAATTAAGGTGTAGGCTCGAGTAGTAATTATTAGGTTGAGCCTACATGTGAAAAGGCAATTCAAGTGAATGGATGAATATAAATAGAGAGTGAGAGTCTCTCTATTTATCACTTGTGAAATACATCACTTGCTCTCCCAAGTGTGGCGCACTACTGGAGAAGGAAATTTTGGGACTATACAGAAGACAGAAGACTACTGCTGTTTTGGGAGATCTCTTACTGTTTTGGTGTTTATTTTATCTTAGAGGAAGTTACGGGGTTTTCTCCTTTATGGTTTCCCCAAGGAAAACTCTTTGTGTCTCTTGTCTCTTGTGATGTGCTTGTGTTTTATTGCTGTGCTTGTTATTCTCTCAGTGAAAAGATCCTAAGATCATAATGCTAGCTTAAATGTGATGAAAAACTAACATGGTATCAGAGCTAACCTAAGAAGAAGACATTGTGCAGCTACAGGAACTAGGGATTCCTATTTGTTGGATCTTCCTCCACATATTTTCATCAAAAGTATGCTAAGATGACTCCCCATTGAAGGGTGCATCTTTCTGTCGAAGCGGAATTTGATTTCGAGCATTTTCAGTCTTCGATGCGGAAATTAGGGATTTCTACAGAAGATGAATTTTTGAGTGATACCAGCATAGGGTTATTCTCCTCATCAAAACCGAAGTTTAGAGACCTGGATCAAGAAATTTGGTTGGGTAAAACTCCAGGAAAGTCAAACCCTAGTTTGACCCTGAGCTAGGAGAAACCCTAAATACTAAAACTGCTAAGTTTTGGTACAGTCGCTATATTCCAAGATTAACGAAGTCTCAGAAGCTGAAAATTGTAGTGGCCAAATATAAAATCCTGGTGAATCCTATTTCCAAACATCAGACTCATATTCTCTGTACTCCAGGATATATGATCTCTCCAAGTTAGGGTTCCAGCCTCTTCCAGAATTCATCCCTGAACAAGACATCTGGGGAGATCTGAAATATCTTGAGCTACAGAGGTCCAAATGGAATTCCTGAAGATGTTCCAGAAAGGTAATGGACTTTAATTTCAGTGGTCCGAATATCAGACTCAGAATATGAACCAGTGACACATGGCATGCCGTACAACTTCGTTGTTCTGAACAGTTCTGTAACAGGTCACCTTGGGAAAAGGATCATAAATACCAAATGGTGAAACAAATTTTGATGAAACCTAAGGTGTTGGATCAGGGACATGCGAGGTTACCTCAGTGAAAAATTTCAGACATAGAGGATCAGTAATTTAGGATATATCACAGAAACAGTAACAGGAATTTCAGTAGAAGAAATTAGTAAATTAGGGCTTCCTGTTTCGGGAGCTTCCCTCCACTGTTTTCAGAAAAGGAGTACATTGGACAGCTCCATTTGAAGAGATATATCTGTTTGTCCAATTAGATCTGAAATTTTCCAAGTTTTGAAAATTAGGGTTTCTACGACAAACCCTAGATTAGCGAACTCCGGGACAAGGACGGACACCTCAAATCGGTAAGATCTAATATTTTGTATTTCCATTTGAGGTTCTCATTTCAATATGATCTATCACAATAGCTTGATGATAAGCTTGGTGAAGTTGACAACTTCCAAGCATAGAATTATTTGATCTCTCTGAAGAAATTGGATTGGACACCTACATGAGTATAGAGGTTCCAGTTTCAGAGGGAGACGAGGCCAAAGAAGACATCATGCTCATGCTGCAGAGGATGATGAACCATCCAGAAAGAGATCCATATATGAAAGTGAAGATTCTTCAAGCGAGTATGAATATGTTCTGATATCAGCTCTCATAGGTAACATTACTCATGGAAATTATGATTGGCTTATAGAAAGTGGGGCTTCCAAACATATGACGGGATTCAAGGAATCCTTTGTAAGACTGTCAGACATGAATCACCTCACAAGGTGAAACTAGGAGATGACTACCAATATCCAATAAAAGGTAGTGGGGAATATTCATACAAGCTAGACTCTAGTAAGTCTCTAACAATGAAAGAAGTATTGTTTGTTCCAGGACTTAAGAAGAATCTTCTATCCATTTCAGCCTTGGATGCAAAAGGAATGTGGGTTGCATTCATCGATGGTCAAGTCATCATGTGGTCAAAAGGAAATAAAATTGATGATGTAGTAGTACAAGAAGGAGGCTTGTACAAATTGAAGGGTCATCCAGAACAAGCCTTGATCCATGATACGGTAGAGCCAAATGAGCTTTGTCATAGAAGGCTTGCACATGTGCACTACAGAGCACTACCTATTGCATTCCAAACAAAGCATGATGAAGTTTGCAAAGGATGTGTGAAAGGGAAGAATACAAAGAAGACATTTCCTAGCAGCAAAAGCAAAGCCAAAAGCATTCTAGAAATCATCCACTCCGATGTATGCGGTCCAATGTCATCAAACTCACCAAGCGGGTATGCATACTATGTTTCTTTTATTGATGATTTTTCTAGAAAGACATGGATTTACTTTATGAAAAAAAAAGATGAAGTGTTCAACAAGTTCAAGGAATTCAAAGCCTTGATCAAGAACCATACTGAAAAGAAGATCAAGACCATTCGATCAGATAATGGTGGAGAATT